>OY747135.1:11246740-11430582 GCA_963556465.1 Berberis vulgaris
ACAGATAAAATGAAAAAACTAACGCCTCAACCCCGTAGGCGATATAAAGCCGTTAATTCGGCCTTATATCGCCGTTTCAACTGCATAGCTTGCTCTAACCTAAATTCAAGATAAATTTTAATTCTCTGATTATTACTCAAATTGTTGTCCCCAAAACTAAAATGTTTTGTGTGAAAGCTAGAAAAAGCTAAGGAGCTTGATTGATCTGATTCTATTTAGATACTCAGCACGGCTGAAGTTCCCATTGAGTGGAAGAACACTTCGTTGGTGATACAGTAGACCCAAGGACGGAGAGTTTTCTCACATGGGAAAGTCTGGAATCAGTGCGCAGGAATAAGGTTGGACTGAAAGGTCCAATGGCTACACCAATTGGAAAGGGACACAGGTCTTTGAATCTTACTCTAAGAAAAGAACTTGGTCTTTACGCCAATGTCAGACCTTGTTACAGTCTCCCTGGATACAAAACTCGATATGATGATGTCAATCTGGTGACTATTCGAGAGAATACTGAAGGAGAATATAGTGGTCTTGAACACCAAGTAAGTACATTTGCTGCTACTAAATTGAGTATTGATTTCCCAAAAATGAACATTGGAATGATATTGTCTGTTATGTTAGGTGGTGAGAGGTGTGGTTGAAAGTCTCAAGATCATTACTCGCCAAGCAAGTCTGAGGGTTGCAGAGTATGCTTTTCACTATGCTAAGACGCAAGGCCGACAGAGGGTGTCTGCTATACACAAAGCCAACATTATGAGGAAGACAGATGGTCTTTTTCTCAAGGTGTGTTTCTAAATGCCCAACTTCAGCTCACAAGTTCTTATAGTTTGGATATTTTGTAACTTGTTATCTTTGCCTTGTTTTTAGTGTTGTCGTGAGGTTGCGCAAAAGTACCCTGAGATTACTTACGAGGAAGTTATCATCGACAATTGCTGTATGATGGTATTGTTTCCACTTGCTACCATAGTCCATGTGTTATGAAACTTCTTCATGCCATAGGATTCTGTGTCCCAACTCTTAAAAAGCATTGGTGACCTATAGTTGTTTCTTTGGTAATGATGATGGTGATTGGTGCAGTAGATGCTCTGAAATTTTCTGCTTTTCACCACCACATCTATCTGACTATCATTTCCCCTTGACAGCTTGTAAAGAATCCCTCCCTTTTTGATGTATTGGTGATGCCCAACCTCTACGGAGATATCATCAGTGACCTTTGCGCCGGCTTGGTTGGGGGTTTGGGTTTAACTCCCAGGTACACGTCTCCCCATAGTCCTCTACATGCCTAATCTATATAAAATACTAATTTATGAAATCTTCAATCTTGTATCAGTTGCAATATCGGTGAGGGTGGCATTGCTTTAGCTGAGGCTGTTCATGGTTCGGCACCAGATATTGCTGGAAAGGTGAGGAATTGTACACATTTCTCTCGCGTATATAATGTTTATTTGTCAAATGCGTATTTTCCACTCTCAGATACTTGGATATTTCACTGATTAAAATAAATTAAAAAATGAAAGGTTATCACACTGTGAAAGGGAGAAGAAAAGTTTTGCATGGGTTATGCACATGTTCGCGTGAGGTCATTGGATGCAGCCTTTCCTTGCTAGTTGCTTGTGTGACTACAGCATGATGCATTACATGCACATGATTATAAGTTATGCACATAATCTTTTGCATATAATGGTCAACTGCGAGTTCTATACCAGTCTCGTGATGCTGTACAAAATTGTCATCCGTACATTGGGTACACGGGCCATATGGTTGCAGCAGAATTCATTAAATAGCTACTAAATTTTAAAGATGAAATACAAATACTAACCTGTTCGGGCCATATGGTTCGGCACCAGATATTGCTGAAAAGGTGAGGGATTGCACACATTTCTCTCATGTATATAATGTTTATTTGTCAAATGCGTACTTTCCACTCTCAGATAGTTGGATCTTTCACTGATTAAAAAAAAATAAAAAAAATGAAAGGTTATCACACTGAAAGAGAGAAGAAAGGTTTTGCATGGGTTATGCACATGTTCGTGTGAGGTCATTGGATGCAGTCTTTCCTTGCTCGTGTGACTAGAGCATGATGCATTACATGCACATGATTAAAAGTAATGCACATAATCCTTTTGCGTATAATGGTCAACTGCGTGTTCTGTACCTGTCTCGTGATGCTGTACAAATTTGTCATCCGTACATTGGGTACACGGGCCATATGGTTGCAGCAGAATTCATTAAATAGCTACTGAATTTTATAGATGAAATAAAAACACTGACCTGTTACTGTTAGTAATATTTACACTAATAAGGACCTGTTAATGTGTACATAAATTTGTTGTAGGGCATTGGATTGTGTATTCTGATTCTTATTCAAGTACACTTTTAAAGTCTCATTAATTGTTTCAGAATCTGGCAAATCCGACGGCATTGCTATTGAGCTCAGTGATGATGTTGCGGCATCTGAAATTCGATGACAAAGCTGATATGATCCATAATGCCATCATCAAGACCATTGCTGATGGGAAGTACCGAACAGCTGACCTTGGAGGCTCCTCTTCGACCACAGATTTTACAAAGGCCATCATTGACAATCTTTGAAGTTTTCATATTGATTTAGTGATATGATTCATACAACTAGAATTGTTCATCGGCTCCAAATAAGTCTAGCTCACCTCGGGAATTTCTTTTTTCCTTTTTCCTTTTTCCTTTTTTCATTGTTTCTCGTTCTAGTGGTAGGTGAAGTGGGATTAAACCCATGACCTTTTTTTTGGAAAGTAATAAACCCATGACCTTCTTAGATATGGAGCGTATATTCCTTTTAAGCTGCAAGTTGCTTGTAAACTGATAAGGTAAATTCAAAAGGGGCTGCAGGTTTTCACGTTCACTGTCAGTATTTGTTTTTTTGTGCAATTTTTAATGAACATGGGGAACAAGTGCGGCTGTACTTATTATCAGAATAAATACCATTGTCAATTTCCTTTGATTGTAACGCCAATTTTGTCATAGAAGAATATTATAGATCAACTGAAATGAGATTTACAGATTTGCCTCCTCACGCAATGTCAATGTTTTCTGAAATTGGTGAAATGACTTGCATAGGAAGAATTCGGATGGGAAGATGCGGATGAAGAAAGAGATGTGCAAAAGCCAAAATGACTCATCGATTATACTGGAAACGCCACTGTTTTCTACAAATAGATTTCATTAGTTGATAACGATCAACATACAAAGAAAACAAAGAGTGAAGATGAGAAGATGAAGTTGACATCATCGGGAAGCTTAAATACAGCAAAACCAGAGGGTTTCTCCAATCTAGGAAAGGTGATTCTCCGAGTTCTGGTTTCATGTTTGCCTGGCAGAATTTAAAATTCAGCGATTCAAGTCTTGTTTATGAAAGCAATTATAATTCCAACTCTTAACAAACGGTACACCACTTTTCCAGTATGTATTAGTCTAGTCTTAGATTTTGAAAAGTGATCCTAAGTATGAAACATTTCGAGTTAGTATAAAAGATATACAAACAAGTAAATAATTCTAAACAACTTCATGCTTCAGTTAGTAACTTGTTGGGATGTGAGTTTAAATAGCCTAAAGTCGAAAGTAGATAAATGAGATTAAATCTAAAAGCCAGTAAGCCACCTAGCCACCAAATGATATCAACTTTTACAACTACAATTGAGTTTCACTGTAGCATAAACAGTGAAATATTGGTAAATGTTTCTGGACTAAATTATTATTATTTTGTTATTGGTCCTAAACTTATGGACTCTCGTTAGAATTTATAAAATCTTTTTTTATATTTTTATCCTAGTAGTTAGAATTGTGTGGGTTTATTTTCTACGTCTTAGCTTCGAATTTCACCTGTGACATGGTTACTTTTTAAAGGATGTTGACTTATAGGTCGCCAGTTAATAGGTTATAGAATCCTTAAAAATTCAGCTCGCCTTCCAAAAAAAACAAATTTTTTTTAATGGAATCTTGATTTCTTGAGAGATCATTAGGATGAGGGATGCCTGTAACTTTTGCAATGAAAATGCCCCGATGAACAGTATCTCGTAATGCTCAATTTCCGTTTTCTCGAAAATGCGGTCGCCCAATTTTCCAAACTTTGAGCATATCCCCTCCCTCTTCTCTCTCTGTTTCAGCACCGCCCCCTTCAAACTGAAACCATCGACACCACCATCTTTGCCCACCCTCCCCCTCTTTCCGTGATCTACAATTCACCACCACCAACCATTGTTGGTTGAACCCTTCACGTGCACTCTCTGCAACTCACTACCACTTGCTGCTGGACCCCTCACCTATCTAATTTCCCTCCTTGCAACTTGATACCACCCATCGACTGAGCCTCCTCCCCCCTCTTTTCCCCTGCAATTCGCTACCACCGCCCACAGCCGGACCCCCTCTTCCCCTATTTCTGCTTCTGCATTTTGCATCATCTAAGGGTGTTTGGGGGTCAAATCATGGTGGATTCTAGTGGTTTTGAGGAATGGGGTTTGCTTGAAAATCAGTGGAAGGTTGATGGGTGGGTTAGAAGGTGTGTTTGTGTTGTGTGATGGGTGTGTGCGTAGGAGTATTTTTTTTTAGATAGCCGAACTTTGTGAGATGGGGAAATGTGTGCTTTGATCTTTATATGCAAACTTGTTGATCTGCACAATGAATGTACGTGAGTCATGGACCACCGTTGTGGTAGCCGATGACATTCTGATGCTAAGTCAAACAGGGATATGAGGAAGGCGTAATGATGTAAACATGAAATTTGTAACGTACATTAACTTACCAACCTCATGTCTTATTTATAGTGCTGGAGTCCTGGTTCGACCAGACCATCGATGACGTAGTTTAGGGAAGAAGATCTTTGTGGAGATCTTTATCTAATTAGGAGTTGTGTTGTGAATGAGAATTTTCCTGTTAGCCTTGTGCTCATCGATACGCAGGAGATAGTTATCAATATGAGAGTAGTCCATAGGTAGAAGTCTCCATGTTTAATATATAATCTGGAATTTGCTTCTTAGTTGGAAGCAAAGTGCTGTTATCTTGCCCGTCCGAAGCTGATCCTCGATATACTTGTCTTAGCAGGGCTTACGGGTATTGATGGTAGTTGTGAGACGTGTGGGCTATAATAGTTTCGGGTTTGTCTGGCAGACTGTATTGTGCGGGCTTAGAACCGCTTGGGTCGGATCAGTGTTGGGCTAACGCTTGAGCCTACTATTTCTCGAGATCATCGTTACACGTGTATGATGTAGAAGAGGGACAATTTTTTAGTATCATCAGCTACTCCCCTGAGTTAGTGGATCATTGCGTCGATCCATTATGTCACTTCTTGAAAAGATATGCCGCTCATGATAATCGAGTCTGAATAATTTGCTTGAGCCGCGTGCTTCATTAATTAAGTGTGCATCGGTTCAGTGGAGAAGAGGCGGGAAACCAATCCCTATTCAAATCCTCATTTCTGCGGAGACAGACTCTTCCATTTTCTTGCTTTTAGAGATTCCACTATGTTCATCATTTGATTGAAAACTTGTTCATCTTTGTCATGACTCACATATACCATCTTGATGATGAGACTTTGGCTAGGGGTCTCAAGTTTTTTGAAGATAAGTTGCTTTCTGAGTCGAGCCTTGGTGAAATTTAAAAGACGTTCGAGGTCCCTGAGGACCTGCCATTGTATATTTTGCAAGATGATCAGACGCCAATGTTCCCTCTAGAAGGGTTCATTTGTTTGCACCGTGGAATACTTCAGACTGGAGTCTGTTTTCCTGTTTTTGATGAGATTTGGGACTTCTTGGATTTCCTCGGAATCCCTCATTCCTAGTTGGTACCCGATGGGAACAGGATCATCCTTCTTATTTTAATTAGAGCGAAGGATGATGATGTCAGCGTGACTCCACGAGTGATTTAGTTGTTGATTTCTTCTCGGCTGAATGATCACGCCGTTTGCAAGATGATGTCGCCGGCCTGCTTCGAGAAGTTTTCAAATGACTTCAAGTTTTGGCAAAAATATTACTTCTTGGCTCCTTCGGACTCGAAGTATTTCAAGTTAAAGCGTCGCTCGCTTGAGCGGGAATTCAGGCCACTTTGTAAGTATAGTTTCATCTTTTGAATTCGTTGCGCTGATTATACACAAATCATTGCATTTGTTTATTTACAGGGAGGTTCCCTACTACTCTTCTTTCCCTAGAGGAGCGGAACACTATTAAGACATTCTGAGACCTGCCAAAGATGAGTGTGGAGGAAGTCATATGTCTTGCTAACTTCAGCTGCAGTGGTTTGTGGATCAACTGACACGTGGCCGCCACTCTTTACCGAACGCTGAATGTCAAGTCTGAAGGTGGAGACTTTTCCAGAAAGAGGAAGGCCGCCGAAGTTAAGGCTCATTCTTCATCTGACACGGAAGGACTTTCTGAGACGCTTGCCTCATTTGTGAGTTCGAAGAAGTCCCGTGCTAGGACTGAGTCGGCTTCCAAATAGTTTGCTCCAGTGAGGGTGGAGCGTGAACCTAGTCAGCCTGCCAGGGTAGAGGTTGAAATATCTGGCTGGGAGAGGGACCATCTTCGATTAGTAGGGGTTGAAGATGTGTCGAATCTTAGTACCAAGCAAGCTGAAGCTTTGAGCAAGAAGCTGATGTTGGTTGTTGTTGCGGCT
Organism: Berberis vulgaris; assembly: GCA_963556465.1. Lineage (NCBI taxonomy): Eukaryota > Viridiplantae > Streptophyta > Magnoliopsida > Ranunculales > Berberidaceae > Berberis > Berberis vulgaris. The sequence goes on from OY747135.1 coordinate 11,253,377, forward strand.
TCTATTGGTGTTGACCACTCCAGGGCCGTTTCGTTGGAGGTTTCTGACGAAGATTCGCCTAAGGTTCTAGAGTCCAATCTCTCCACTGAAAGATTGTCCAATAGTGGTCGCGGTGAAGAAGACCATCCTTTTTGTAGTCCGCATTATTCCTCATCTCGTTCCAGGCCGCATATCAGGGTGTTGGAGGGTCCACTGGACAACTCGCTACCCTCACTTCCTTCGAATTCCGTTGAGCCGTCTTGCAATAAAGGGTCGACTGCTGGTGACAAAGGAAAAGCTGCAGAGAAAGACCTGGGTGTAGTGGCGACTGCGCAGGGCAGTGCCGGTGTAATTTCGCGTCTGGGAAAGCTTCATCCGGATGCACGGATAAGTTTGTTTGCTCCGGACGTAGTGAAAATGAGCAACCAGGCTTGGTACCAGGAGGTTGACGTGGGCTATGCTTCAAAAAAACACATAAGCATGCTTCATAGTTGGCTGATGGACCATGCTCCAAAACCCAATGAGGATATGGCAGAAGGGCGTATGGATAAATGTTTAAAGTACCTTATGTTGGGGATGTTTTATTTGAGCCAGATGGCTGTTGCTAGGACGGAGGTTGAGGCGGCTTGTGAGAGGGTATATATCATGGATCGTGTTATTTCAACTATACAAAAGTCGTATTCAAATGCATTTTTTTAGATTGAGCTGCTGAAGAAGCAGATTGAGGAAGGGAGGCTAGAACAGTCAGTCGTTGTTGATGAGATTCAAAGGGTTCGTCTAGAAGCCCTTGAGTCTGATTTGGCAGAGGTGGTGTCCGCAAGGGACCGATTCAAGCGAGAGTTTGATCTGATCCGCTCTGATCTAGAGGTTGCGCATGAAGCTGCAGCTAAGACGCGTTCTGAGTTGCAATCTCTCGCTGAGAGAAAGCCATGAAGGAGATTGATTGGGCCGCCCAAAAGGCAGCAGTTAGAGGCTGGTGTGGAATTCAATGCTCGAGTAGCTAGGAAGGCTGGAGAGCAGCTTCAACTGGAGCAACATGAACTCAGTGTTGTTAAGAGTAGTATGGCTACAGAGCAATCTCAGGTTGATGCGCTGACATGTAAGCTGGAGTTGTTGGAGTGTGAGCTTGCTGAAGCGAGGACGCGTGAGGAAGAGCTTCTCAAGGCGCAGGGCAAGTGTGAATTCTGTTGGGTCGTGCATAGGAGACTAGAGCTGCCGACGCTGATGAAAAAAGAGCATCCGGAATGGGACCTTGATTATTATAAGAAGATATCATATGTAGACCAAGCAGTGGTTTCCACATCATCGAAAGAAGAGGGCGGCCTGGATCATGATGCTCAGATTGAGGCGCGCACAGACGTAATTACTGCTCCTTCAACTGTTGAGCTTAGTTCTCCTGTTTCTGTACCCCCTCCTGGAAAAGAATAGACTTTGTGTATTTGTACTTTTTGTTCCAACTGTTAATGAAAACATTTTTATTTTGAGTACACTTTATGCCCGTATTTTGTTCGGTCTCCCTGTCTCGCACTTTCCATTCTGTCTTGTCATTTTAATTTGACACAGGTTTGGTTGGGTTAACAGGAAGCGAAATGGTTTGTCTGCTGTCAAGAGTTTGACCACTTACGTCACGGATGACTCTGACCTGTTCTTTCGTGAGGTCTCAGAGTTGTTATCGTTTAGTTACATCCAATAGTGGGCGTTCTTCGGATGGTTTTGCAATAGGCTATACTTCCCAGGATGTAGCTCATCCTTAAGGCAAATCACTGGGGACTTAATTAGCGTATTTGACTGCGGTTGTGGTTGCTGGCATGAGTGAACCGTGGTATTCAAACACATGCGTTGTCTCAGAGCTAGAACGCTTGTCCCGAGTCAGGTTCTGTGAGCTCGAGCTGACACTCTATGTAGTGTTCGTCCACGTGTCAGTGGGTGGATGCTGCTGGTAATGGAATGTTAGCCTATGCGAGCGTGTAGACGCTGCCTGAGATGTGATTTTAGTTCGACGACCGCTGTATTGAGGGGGAGTGGTGGCCGAGTGACAATCCATTGACATCAATCGAGGCTGACTGAGCTTCCACCTTGCAAACCATCTATACTCGTGAGGAGGGAATTACAGGTTTGGGATGTGAGAATTCGATGATCATGGTCTGTTGAAGAGCAATGATCCCGTGGCGAGCCGTCGACATCAGTTAGGAACTAACTAGGCTCCCACCTTCTGAACCATCTACACTCGCACGGAGCGGGCTACAAGTTTGGGTCGAGGAGATTAGGCGACCATGGTTTTTAGAAGAGCAGTGGTCCTGTGGCAAGCCGTCGGAATCAGTTCGGGACTGATTAGGCTCCCACCTTCCAATCATCCACACCCGTGCGCATTGAGCTACAAATTTGGGGGTTTTCGGCGACTATGGTTTGTAGAAGAGCAGTGGTCTCGTGGCAAGCCGTCAGAATAAGTTTGGGAATGACTAGGCTCCCACCTTCCAAACCATTTACACTCACGCGGAACGAGCTACAAGTCTGGGGTTGGTAATTCGGCGACCATGGTCTATAGAAGAGCAGTGGCCCCGTGGCGAACAATTGACATCAGTTGAAACTGACTAGGCTCCCACCTTCCAAACCATCTACACCCGCGCAGTGGGGACTATAGGTCTGGGCTTTGATTAGAAGCTGTCGTTGTCAGTCGTCACCGATTAGGCTTACCTGATCGGGTTCGGCGACCATTGTTCACTAAGGGGGAAACAACCCGTAGCAAGTCGTTGTCCCTAGGCGTAATAGCGCAGATTAGACTCCCACCGCCTAAATCATCGACATCCGCACTGGGCAGACTAGGTGTCGGGATGAACCGAAAGCCGTCGTCATCAGCCAAAACTGACTAAGCTTACCCGATTAGGTGGGGGCTCCCCTGTTACGGGTGTGCGAGCCTACATCCGTTAGCGGAGTGCATTGTGCTAACGAGTTTTGAAGAGACATGAGTACCTTAATTCAGCCGGTGATAAACATGTGTAATCTGTATGTCAAAAATGACTAGGGTTTCTAATGCTCGTGTCAGGCACGTGGTATAATACTGCTTGAATAATAGGCCAAACCCATGGGCCTGTAGAGCGATAGCTAGGGTTTGTCGTATGATCAAGACGCTACGTTACAACGTAGATTGCATGGTAACACACGTATGAGACGGTTGAGTATCGTTTAATCCCCCCAATTAATGAAGTTGTGTGCAGCCTCGTTGATTGGACGAACGTGGTCCTGTGCGGTTTCCTTGGGAACCGTCGTCTTTTTGTTTCCCATACAGTATTCAATGCTGACAGTTAATGCTGAAGTGCTTGTTTGGTGAACCACTATGTCTATATAATGGTGTTTCTTCATCGTTGTAGGCATTATCTTCTGCAGAGCATACCTCCTGTAATGCTCTTACTTGAAGAACATGCTTTGGGTTTTTCAAAGGCTGAAGGGAGATCTCCAACGTTGGAGTCTTCGAATGTTCTGGCATTTGCGTCTATGAGTCGTGATAAGACTTGCTGTTATGCGTGATCATCTGCTCTGGGTGAGCACCCAATTGGTTTGCTGAGATATTGTCATTTCTTCTCATATTTTGAAGAAGAAGTACAGACTCCCTCCCAAGGGACGAGTCTGCCGTTTATGTGCTGGGTGCCCCGTCGCTACTCCGAAGTGCCTAATTTTAGAGATAACACCAACAACCATCTTCAAAGTGGTTGCCTCCATCACTTCTCGATTAGCTCCGTCACATCGCGTTGCATTGGAATTCAACATTTAGGTTGGGGTGGAGTTGGACATGGCCTGTTGGAGTGGGCCATTGACTTTTGGATGCCCCTCTCATCCCTTCGGCGGGAGGGTGCACTCGATCTGTTTCAACTTGATATTTGTCCCAAGTTTGTTTGGTCAAGCAGATCGAGCGTGTGAGTTGACCGTAGCTTTGGCTGGCATTTTGCGAGCCCCCGATTGCTGATTTTGTACCACCTTAGACCATATTTGAGGGTTGTGTCCGCAGATGCATTGAATTGGACGCGTTATTTCATTGCAAATCTGCCTACCTACTTATCCCACCTGTACCCATGGAGCCGGCTACGCTTTAATGTTGATCAAACAAAGTTTGATGCGGGCTCTGTCTCCTCATCGTTAGATGGGGGTAATCCTGACCTGGGCATGTGAGATCCCATTCCGCTCTTGCTCATGCTAGTCCTTGTCCTGCTGTTGCTCACGGATAACGTTTATCGAAAAATTTGCGGAGCCTACTTTGGGTACCTTAACTGTTTAAGCGAGTCTTTACTTTATGTCGCATCAGAGTCATATGCTTGTAGTATGTTGTCATTTGTATCTGCCTAGGACACTCGTTGTTACATCTTCTCAGTAATCAATAGAGTGTGTTTGTGTAATTCTTTTTTATTTCTTAAGTGATGGCAAATCACATAAGCTTCTAAGAACTAAAACTCTACATTGACTAGGGAAAGGAAAATAAACAACTGAATAGGAAAATAAACAACTGAATAGACTAACTGTTTGACGGAGAGAGGTCGATCCTGCCTTGAAGTGAATTCGCACAACCCTTCCTGGATTGTTGGTACCTTCAGCGAACGGCCACGCTTTGCTGATGTCGTTGAGGTTACTGACGAGTAAACCTTGCGTGAGGGTTTATTTCCACGCTGACGGATTGTCAGGGGGTTGTACTCCCGTCTGCATTGACTTATCCGCTTTGCTGGGTTGAAGAACGGATTGGTCCTGTACGGCTTGAATGTCCCCTATTTCTAAGTTGAGCCATCGCTGTAGGGATCTTGTTTCTGTGTAAGTGAAGTGACTCATCCACAGTCACTGGGTCTAGCTTTAGTTCAGATTGTACCTTGGGCTCCAGTTGGATCTAGGAGCATTTATCTGTTTCAGTGCAGCATAATGGCAGCCTCGAGCCGTTGGTCCCCACGTATTGTTCCTTCTGAGTGGTTAGCGGTGCACTTAACGCACTGGTGAAGGGTGGAGACTACTGCTTTCATCTGGTGGAGCCATGGTCTTCCTAGGATAAGGTTGTAGGTAGATGGTGCATCTACTACCATGAAGTCCAAAAACACGACCTTTCTCAGTTGTGGCTTTCCTGCCACTACTACTAACCTTATCTTCCTAATCAGGAAACACTTCTCACCGTTGAATCCACTCAGCGGGTAATCTGAGGGTATCAGGTTCTCCTCCTTGAGGTCCATATTGTGGAACGCATTGTAGAACATGATGTAGAGGGAGCTTCCTGTATCCACCAGGGCCCTATTCACTTCCCACCTTGCAATGGAGATCGATATGACAAAATCGCCATTGTGCGGCCCACAGACGCCTTCAAGGTCCTTGTCCATAAAAGTTAAGGTGGGGATGGAGCTTTACACCCTCGAGTAGTATACACGTCTGTCCTCATCTACGGGCTATGTTTGTGTCTCTAGTAGAGTCCGCTTGTGGGATCCGTTTGACTGGTCTTCATCCGTTCTGACTCTGTGAATGACATAGATTATGCCCGGAGTCTCGTTCTTGATCTTCTTGACTGTCTCCCTCTGTCTCTGGGTCGTTCTAGTCGCTTATGAGAACCTAGGAATTTCTTTAGCTCGCCCCTGTGGATCTAGTACTTGATATCGTCTCTTAGACTCTTGCAGTATTTGGTGTCATGGCCATCCTCCTTGTGGTACAAGCAGTACTTGCTATTGTCACGTTTGGAGGGGTCTCTGCGTTGCTTCGGGGGCCACTTTAGATCTTCCTAGTTTTTTTTATGGAATTCAGTATGACCGATAGGCTAGAATTAAGAGGGGGGGGGGGGGTCATGGATCTGGATCCAACGCAGTTGGAAGCTTTCTCTGACCTGGCCAAGCCAGGGTCTGACCTGTTGTTGTTGCATTTTCACTTGCTCCTTTATTCATCCTCTTGCCTTCTTCCCTCCTTTATGTCTTTAGGAATGAAGGGCTTCTTCTCAACTTCTATACCCCTCTTCACAATTCTCATCTCTTCTAAGATGATGTACCTTTCGGTGCCCTTCAGAAGTTCTGTCATATCCAAAGGGGGTTCCAAGGTGAGGAAGTCATAAAGCTTTCCCTATTTTAAGCCCGCGGTAATGGCTGTCACGGCTGTGTCGTCGCTGCAACTGTCGATGAGTGTCAACTCGTCGTTGAAACTCGTGACATACTCTTTGAGTGTTTCATTGGATCTCTGCTTCAGAGAGAGTATGTAGTATGAGCCTTTCCAGAGACGTTGATTTTCGACGAAGCGCATCAGGAATTCCTTTGCCAGCGTCTTGAATGAGTCGATCAACTTTGGCGAGAGGCTGTGAAACCTTGTTAGTGCTGACTTTTTTAGGTTGGTAGGGAAATTTCTGCACATCACCGATTTAGATCCTTCTTTGAGTGTCATTATATGCTGGTAATGGTGTAGGTAATCGAATGGGTCAGTGGTCCTATCATAGAAGTCGAGTTTTGGAGGCGTGAACTTCTTTGGAAGAGCCTCATTCATGATACGGTCCACGAATGGCAGAACATAGAAGCGATATAGCACGTCCGAGTTGTGAGCCCCTCTGCGAAGGGGGTTCTGCATGGCACGTCTATCTGCCTTGAAAGCCAGTTTCGCGTTAGCTGCGCCGCCTCCTCTAGTCCAATTAGAACTAGCAGGGGCTTGACTTTCTTATGCTTGCTCACTGTTGTTCTCTGGAGACGGAGGCATTTGCTGCTCCTGGTCTCCATTAACAGGTGGAGGGTTCTGCTGTATGAGAGCCTCCACTGCTTTGGCGATTTACTGTATCTAAGATGACAACAAATCTAACATGGGGTTCGTCGTTGCTATCGCTAGGGCGGGGGCGTGAGCCTGCTGTCTGTGCATCATCGACACCATTGAGAGTGGCGGCATAGCGCCGGTCTGAGCGTTCGACGTGTCCCCTTGTTCTCCATTGTTGCGTGATTTGGTGTTCACCATCTATTTCTATTCTAAAAAGAGATGATACTAGTGAAAGGTTAGGAACTTTGTCGTCCCCACGGACGACGCCAAACTGATGCAGTCGATTTTCGCTATTTGTTTTGACTTTGACCTGCAAACCTGCTGACCTGCATAAGGAACGCAAGTGAGCCACAGACCACCGTTGTGGTGGCCGATGCTAAAGTCAGACAGGGATCTGAGGAAGGCGTAATGTTGTAAACAAGGAATTTGTAGCTTACCTTAGCTTACCAACCTCATGTCTTATTTATAGTGTCGAAGTTCTGGTTCGAACAGGCCATCGATGGCGTAGTTTAGGGAAGAAGATCTTCGTGGAGATCCTTATCTAAGTAGGAGTTGTGTTGTGAATGAGAGTTTCCCTGTTAGCTTTGTGCTCATAAATACACGAGAGATAATTCCTTACTCGAGAGTAGTCCATTGGTAGAAGTTTCCATGTGTGATGTCTACTTTGGAATTTGCTTCCTAATTGGAAGCAGAGTGCTGTTATACTTTGGAATTTGCCGTCCAAAGCTGGTCCTTGAAATACTTGCCTGTCGGGCTTACGGGTATTGAGGATAGCTGTGAGACGTGTGGGCTTAGCAGGCTGTAATAGTTTCGGGTCTATCTGGCAGCTGCATTGTGTGGGCTTGGAACCACTTGGGCCGGATCAATATCGGGCTGACGCTTGAGCCTACTATTTCTTGAGATCATCATGACACGTGTACGGTGTAGAAGAGGGACTATTTTTGTATATCATTAGGGAGTAATTCTACAGTGCCTCTTTGGAGTTTTTTTTAACACTTTTTACCCATTCTCTTTAAAAACACAACTCCAAACACCATCCACAGAATGGGTAGAAGTGTCAAAAACCCCGAAAAGGCACTGTAGAATTACTCAATAGGTGGTAGGGTTTGGCATATTTTTTATTAAATACACTAGGGTTCGATGCAATCTACGTCCGTATATTCAATATTGATTTTTTATTTAAAAAATTACTAAGTACAAAATAAAATTTTAAGTGATTTGGGTAAAATTTTTAAATTCACTAACAAAATATTATACTAAATTTTGGGACACTTAGCTTAAAAAATTGCACACATGGGTTATGATAGTATGCATTGGTATAACTTTCCAAAATAAATCATTTTTTGAAAGGAAACAAATACCCTTTGATATTGTTCATCTACTCTTGACATTGCTTGTAAATATTAAAAAATTGTATGGCCAGTTTCGAAATACCAAAATAGTGGCCAAATACTTCAGTAGATATTGTTTTTATTGAAAAAAAAACATAAAACACCCTTTGTTATTGATCATATACTATTGACTTTAGTTGTAAATATTAAGAACTGTGGTGGGCATTTGTGGAATTCAAAAATATTGGAAAATGCTAAAAATGTAAATGTTTTATTGAAAGGACAAAATACCCGTTTCACTGTTTATATACAACTGGTTTGTGCTCGTAAATATAAAGAATTGTGAGGGTGTTTTCGAAATACCAAATTCTTGATGAATTTAAGCACAAACACTGTTCAGTGAACAATGTCAATTTTCGAGATAGATGTAGATGAATGGAACATTTATAGATGGAAAAAGATGATATTGAAATCTCAAATAGCGTGAGATGTGGTTTTCTTTTCATTTCAAAATCTTGAAGAAAGTAAGTGTGATTAGATTATATTATATTAACTTTAATATTTGGTTTGATGAATAGTGTTTTATATTGGGTTTGTAGATATTGAGAACAATAGTGGTAAGAGGAGATTATATGATACTCTACAATTGAGGAAGGTGTACTTATACAAACTAGGGTTGGAAGCGCATCAAGTGCGTGTAAATAATAGAGGTGAAGATTACAGAGAAGGAGTAAGAAGGGGGATGGGTTGGTTGCGAAACAAAGAAAGAGGAAGGTGGGGGAAAGAGGAAAAAGAGGGTCGACGACAGTAGAGGAGAGGAGGAGAACGAAGAGGGATGGAGATATGATGGGCATTGTTTAATTTGGGCGAGGGCAAAATTGAAAACTGAAAATTGGGTTGAACAATATACACATTTTACTGTTTATTAATCAATGTTTGAGAGTGATTGATTTTGATTATAAAAATATGAAATGTGGATGACAAAATGAAAAATCAAAATGTTAGATGTAAGGCATTGCTATAATTTATAAATAATTTGAGGGCTTAAAATAAATTATGTTAGGAGCTTAAGTATAATTAATAAATATTCACATGGATTGGCTTTGATTGAAAATAAAAAAATTAGATGTTAGAGCCTTTTTATTATTTATAAATAATTTGAGGGCTTTAAATAAATTATGTTAGGGTCTTGAGTGTAATTAATAAATGTTTAAAGGAGCTAGGTTTAAATATAAATAGCATGAGTTTGGGAGGAGTTCCACACATTCAAGGGCCTATGAATAGTTTATAAATAATTAGGAGCTTTGAATAAATTATTTTAGGGGCATAGATATAATTAACAGTATTTGAGAGAGGCGAGATTTTATAGTAAATAATATGAATTTAAGAGGGTAAATGGTACGTATGTGTAATAGTTTTTAATTTTAAATGATAAAAATACCCCTGACCACTATTCGCCTATCCATTGATTTTTCTTGTAAATATTAAAAATCTGTAAGGGCAGTTTTGAAATACCAAAATAGTGGCCAAATACTTTAGTAGATAGTGTTTTTATTGAAAAGACATAAACACCCTTTGTTATTGATCATATACTATTTACTTTAGTTGTAAATATTAAAAATTGTGGAGGGGCATTTGTGGAATTCAAAAATATTGGAAAATGATAAAAATGTAGGTGTTTTATTGGAAGACAAAATACCCATTTCACTGTTCATATCAGTGTTCTAAAAAACGACCTAGGCGCTAGGCGTTAGAGAAACACCTAGATTAATGGCTGGGCGGGGTGAAAAATCGGGTAGGTGCCTGGGCTGGGCTGGGCAGGGTCTAGGCGGTCTGAGCGAGTTTTTTTTTTTGGAACAAGGCTGATTGTGTTCTTATTTTATTTTTATTTTTCCTTTTTGGGAAAGAAACAATTTAATTGTTTTTTATTCAGTATATGTCTAAATGTAGCAAATGATGATTACTTAATAGAATTCTCAAAGGATCTATTGGTACCAATTTTAGTAATGTAGATTTTATCAAACATGACTGAGGTCATTCATGCAATTTGAAGAAAAATGAAAAAGTAAGTTTGGATAATTGTCCACAAATTCAACTTTGTATAAAGTACCCATTATGACTAACTTCAGTCATTTGAGTTTTAATAAATTTTGTTCATGATTGTTAATTTTTCATGTTTATAAATTTTGCATATGTATCTTGGCATTAAATTGGATGTAATTGATAATGTATTATGCTTAACTTTTGTAAATTATTTAAGTTATAATATAAAACCGCCTAGGCCCCTGGGTGCTAGGCACCTGCTTGCCGCCCACCCACCTCCTAGCGCTTTTTAGGACACTGGTTCATATACAATTGATTTGTGCTCGTAAATATAAAGAATCATGAGGGTGTTTTCAGAATACCAAATTCTTGATGATTTTAAACACAAACACTGTTAAGTGAACAATGTTTGTCAATTTTCGTGATAGATGTAGACAAAGGAAACATTTAGAGATGGAAAAAGATTGTCTTGAGATCTCAAATAGTGCGAGATGTGGTTTTCTTTTCATCTCTAGAGCTTTAAGAAAATAAGTGTGATTAGATATTATTGTTAACTATGATATTTGGTTTGATAATCAATGTTCTATATTATGGTTGTAGAGACTAAGACCAATAGTGGTGAGAGGAGATTATATGACACTCTCTCTAATTGAGGAAGGTGTAGTTATACAAACTAGGGGTGGAAGCGTACTACGTGCACACAAATAGTAGTAGTGAAAGATTACAGAGATGGATGAAGAAGGGGGCGGGGTGGTTGCGAAACAGAGAAAGAAGAAGGCGGGGGAAGGAAAAAGAAGAGGGCCGACGGCTGATGCACTAATTTACTAGCACACAACTTAATACCCTGCTTTGTAATTGTAGTAAAGAATAAGTATGGATCCTTCTGGACCGAGGATTAGAAGGTTTGCCAACTAGCACTAAGAATAACTAAGAGACAACTAACAACCTAATTAAGAAAATATTTGGGAATTGATTTTTTCTAATTTACACTAAGGAAATAACTACGAAAATTACTGTAAATATAATAAAATTAAAGATATGGAAAATATGAGAAATTAGCTAAGGTTTTATCTCCACACACCAAACATATGTTTATAAATCAATCTTCAATAATCACTTGCTAACTTGTGAGAGACAATACTCAAGATTAACCGTGAATACATTGCATTAATCTTATTATTTTTTCAAGTTCGTTGAGTTAAACTTAGCACCGCTTTCAAACTATTCTTATCATGCTATCTAATCAGTTATCGCAAGTTAGATAACAATTTAAGATCATTAAGTTTTGTGGAAAATATGAACACTGACTAGGCAATTACAAGTAGGATCAACATCTTGTTTTTACCTAGGTTTTTACTTAACCTTACTAACGTTCATTGGTATTTACTAGTTATGAGTACAAGATTGTAACGATTTGGTGAAACTCTCTTATACTCTAGCCCCAAATCCTAGCATGATTACTAAGTTGGCCAATTTAACAAACATACAAAGAAAAGTTCTCTATGAAGCAATTAAGCAAAACACAATCACTAATCAGCAAAGAATATTAAATTCAATTAATTCATAAAGCACATGTTCAGGGCTTCGAATCCACCCCTGAGTAAGAAGAGTTTAGCCAGACATATTAATATTGTTTGAATAGCAATACATAATTAACAATCAAACCAAAAATAAGAGAGGGTGAAAAGAAATAAAACACTATCGTCCCCTGATCCGTGGTGGTGAAGAAAAGAAGCGGTGGTGCGAATAGCGCGTAAAGGGAGATAAGGATCTTTCTCCTTCTCGATCTCTCCTGCTATTTGTTTGTCTACTATTGTTGTGTTATGTTATGAAGGTGATAGGAAGATGAGCAGGGTCGAGGCGAAGAGGAAAGAAGATGAGGACGATGGGATGGTGGTGATCATGGGATCAGGAGAGAGATGATGAAAGGGTGTGGAACGATGAGGTTTAGGGTTTCTGAATTACGATGAGGGATGATAATGATTTTAGGGTTAGCTTCGACTGGTTGTGAAGGATTCGATTGTTGATGGAGGTGATGAAAATGGGTTTGTTGGTCTGAAGTATTGTCTGTGATAATGGTGGTGGACTGTTGATTTGATGGACAAAGATAGTGACGGTGGGTTGGAGATGGAGGCTAGGGTTTCTTGCGACAGAGAAGAAATGACGAGATGGAGGGAAGAAGATGGTGGCCTTGGCTGGATTGCGTGGAGCAGGAGTCTTGCGGCTGCGATGAGGGATGCGTGGCTATGGATGGGTTGCGAGGGTTGTGAATGGGTTTGGGGTTGGCTGCGACAGAGAAGGGTAGATGAGATGAGGGAAGAAGATGGTGACGATGTGGTTTCTGATGGCAACGAAGGGACTGTGCCTGGGTGTCGTGGATGAAAAGGGGATGATGGTGGTGGTCTGTTTGCTATGATGGCGAGAAGGACGATGGATGGATGGAGGCTGTGACGGCTTGCTGTTGAGGGGATGCGTGGCTGTGAATGGGTTCTCTTCAAAGTAGGTACGGTCCCTTTTATAATTGTTTTCTTCTCGATTTCCTTCTTTGCATAGTTTTCTTTTGCAATCAGTATTTCTAAATTGCCAATTTGCTTCACTTAGCTTCTCTTTTGGAATCTTGTTATTGGAAACCTATACAAACACAAAAATAACAATTAGTACCATAATTAACAAGTAATAGTCAAAATTATATATAAAAATATGGTACTAAAATAACTTAATTATGCTCATATCAAATTCCCCCATACTTATCTTTTGCTGGTCCTCGAGCAAATCAAAGAAACAAAAATTAAAGACTCAAATGACTCAATCTATACTTTCCAACATTTGTATTAGAGATTTTCAACGGATCATGACAAGATAAGATTATTGACAAACACAAGATTAAATTCACATCATTCGAAAGCTAATACACGTTTATAGCAATGATATAAAAATTCACAATTAAATCAATCCATGCGATTGTGAAACTCAAGCGCGTGCCTAAAAAAATTAACCCAAAAATATCACTGGGTGCATTTTTTTTCCACTGATTGTTTGGTAAAATCACTCTTCCTATTCTAGTTATATGTGAGAGGATTGATGTAAAAGGGAAACAAATAGCTCACATATAATATAACAAGAAAGAATGACATTTTTTGACATGATTTATTTAATTTCTTTATTTTTTTTCTTTTCAAATACATGATCTCATGGAAGGAATGCTACTACTTAAATACAAGAACTAGCGACACCATATGCTTATACCTCATTCGAATATCCACATTGTGACATTGCACAACACACTCAATCAAAAGGTCTTAATTCAGGTTATAATGGGGCCAAGGGGTCAAAGGAAGAGAAAGAACAGATAAGGAAATTACTGTTTAAAGAAATGGTGACAACATGCAATAAGATTAGAGACATTAGCAAGAAATCACATGGTTCAAGACATAAGTAGGAAAATGAAAGGAAGAAGTGGCCTACTGATAATGAAGAGTTTTAGCCATTATTTTGTATCTACTGAATGAAAAGATCTGGACTATCTGTATGGTACTGAAAAACTGAATGAACGTAGACAATGGCTTGTATCTCTTTTGTAACTCTGTACCAATTTTTATTTTTTGGCAAATCTTTCTTCTTGAATTATCTATCATAAGGGTCTTTCCCCACACTTGTTTTTCAACATACCTTGAACTGCAATATAGTCTCTACAAATCAAATTATGCTTCACTCTTCTGATTAGGTTAGGGATGGAAAATGATGGTAATGAAACAAAAATGCTTAATAACAGGTTCAACGGGGTTAACCTAAAGGAAATATATTATGGATTAGGCTTATTTGGCAATGGTGAATACTAGGTGCCTTTATCATGTCAAGCATGTCGTGTAATTCAATATAATGGTTTGAACGAAATTAATACAAGTTTAAGTGTTTAATTCTTAATTATAAAAACAATTCAAGTAGCAACCAAAGAAAACAAAGATGAGATCATGCAACGAATTATTGTTGACAAAAGAAATTAAAGATTAACTAACTAAAAACTCTCAAATGAACAATAGGCTCAAAACTCACATATGGGTTATAACGAGTTAAATTCAATTAAGCATGCTATGAGTACCAATCGCTCAGTTGATTACATGTGAATTTTCATATGATAGCTGATGATACATAAAAATGGTCACATCCCAAAGCCGTACACGTGTCATGATAATCTCGACGGATTACGGCCTCCAGTGCCAGCCAAACATAGATCCGGCCCAAGCGTTTCTATGCCCGTTCAACTGTAATCCGCCAGGCGAACCCAAATTCTCACAACATGCTAGGCTCACATGTCTCACAACTATCTTCAATACCCGTAAGCCCTCTTCAAGAAAATATCTTGATGATCAGCTTCGGACGAGCAACTACAACTGCTCTCTGCTTCCAACTAGGAAGCAAACACTAGATATTTTCCACACAGGGAAACTCCCTTCTACGGATTGGGAACTATCTCTCGCGTATCTAGGAGCACAAAGCTAACAAGGAACTTCCTTCATACAGCACGACTTCAAATTAGGGAGGGATCTCCATGAAAACCTCCTTCCTAAACCACGCTTACGATGACCATGTATAACCAGGACTCCTTACACTATAAATAAGACAAGAGGTTGGTAAGCTAAGGTACACTACAAATTCTCTGTTTACAACATTACGCCTTCATTAGATCTCTGTCTAGCTTTAGCATCGGAGTGTCATCGGCCACCACAACGGTGGTCCATGGCTCTCGTGCGTTACTTGTGCAGATCAACAGGACTAGGTGAAAACAGATAGCGAAAAATGACTGCATCAATTTGGTGTCGTCCGTGGGGACGACATAGTTTTTAACTTTACACTAAGTGTTGTGTCCTTTCAAAACCCAAAGAAATGGTGACCACCAGGTCATGCAACAACGGAGAACCTGCGGACATGTCCATTGCTCAAGCTGTCCCTGTATCGCCTCTTTCAACATTTCCTGTCGTGCACGGGCAACCAACTCACGCTCCCGCGCCAACGGCAGTAATGACGGACCTCAAAATCGATGCATTGACGTCTCAGATACAACAAATCGCCAAGGCGGTGAAACTCTCACACGACAAAATCCACCTATTGCTAACGAAGATCGGGAGAAACACGAACCTCTACCTCAAGAAGACGATAGGGAGCAAGCGCAAGAGAGCCAGGTCTCCGTTAGTTCTTATTGGACTAAAGGAGGCTACGCGGCTAAAGTTGAGTTCGCTGCCAGGACAAAGAGGCTCGGCCCCGGGAACCCCTCCGCTGAGGAGTGCATGACCCGGAGGTACTATATCGCCTATTTGTCCCACCATTTGTGGACCGGATAATGAATGAGGCCCTTTCAAGGAAGTTCACTCCCCCGAAACTCGACTCCTATGACGGGACCACTGATCAATTCGATCATTTGCGCCATTACTAGCACGTAATGGCCCTCAAAGAATGATCTGAGTCCGTCTTGTGTAAAGTCTTTCCTACCAATCTAAAAAGCTCTGCACTGACATGGTTTCATAGCCTTCCACCGAAGTCAATCTACTCCTTCAAAACGTTGGAAAATGAGTTCCTGACACGCTTCGTAGGAAGCCAGTGTTTTCAAAAAGGCCCGCATTACATACTTTCTTTAAGGCAAAGGTTCAGTCAGACACTCCGAGAGTATGTCACACGCTTCATAAACGAGCTGACCCTCATCGACGGATGCAACGACGATACAGCTATGACGGCCTTCACTACGGGCCTCAGAGGGAAAACTCTTCGAGGACCTCACCTTGGAGCCCCCTCTGGACATGGCAGAACTCCTCAAGAACGTCCAAAGACACATCACCCTGGAGGAGCCAACGACCGCCAAGAGGGAAATCGAGAAGGAGGGAAAAATACGCGAGGACGAGGAACAAAGCAAAAGGAAACGCAGCGACAACAAGCGGGAGAAATCATCCAACTACGTTGGATCCAAAACCGTGACACCCCTAAATGCTAGCCTTTTAGATGTACTTAACTCCATTAAAAGCTGGGAGGAACTGAAGTGGCCTCCGAAGATACGAGGAGACCCCTCCAAGTGTGACAACGAAAAATACTGCGCGTACCATAAGGAGGGTGGCCACAACACCAACGACTGCAAGAGTCTGAGGTATGAAGTTGAGTACTGGATTAGCAAAGGCAAGCTGAAAGAATTTCTGAAATCAGAACAGACCAGGGGTAGGGGGAGTCAGTAAAAGAAATATAAAAGGAGACTCCAGGGATAATATACGTCATTCATGGAGTCGAACCGAATGAAGATCAGTCGTACAGGTCCCGCAAGTGAATTTTGCTGGATATGCGAACACAACCCGTGGATGAGGACAACTGTGTCTGCTATTCAAAAATGCAAAGTCCCATTCACACTTTGACCTTCACAAACAGGGATGGAGTCTGAGCGCCGCACAACGACGCCTTGGTCATCTCTGTTTCCATCACAAAGTGGAAAGTGAAGAGAGCTCTAGTGGACATAGGAAGCTCGCACAAAGTTCTGTTTTACAACGCTTTCTGCAGTATGGACCTCAAGGAGGAAAACTTGACTTCTTCAGAACACCTGCTGATCGGGTTGAACAAGAGAAATGCTTCCCCCTCAGAAATATAAGGCTAGCTACGGTGGCAGGAGAACCGCAACTGAGGAAGGTCCTATTTCTGGACTTCATGGTAGTAGACGCGCCATCGTCCTACAATCTTATCCCGGGAAGACCTTAGCTCCACCAGATGGAAGCAGTGGTCTCCACCCTTCACCATTGTGTTAAGTATACTGCTAACCACTTCGAATGAACTATACGTGGAGACCAACCTATGACACGAGGCTGCCACTACACCGTACTGAAACAAATAAAGTGCTCCCAGTTTCAACTACATCTTGTAGAGCAACTCGAGCCAGTGCCAGCCATACAATGACAAAGACATCACTTTCAAGCGGTATAGGAACAACAAACTCTTTCGCTTGGCGAGGCGAGAAGGCCACGACAAGCAGGAACACATCCCCCCCGACATTCCATCGGCGTGGAGATCTACCCCTCTCCAAGGTTTACTCTTCAATAACCTGTGTGGCGCCTCAATAGCTCGCTAAAGGATCCGCAAGATCAACCCGAATTCACTTCACGGCCAGAATCAATGTCTCTCCGTCAACAGTTAGTTTGCTTTAAGTTGTTTGTTTCCCTTTCCATAGTCAATATCGAGTTTTAGTTCCTAAAAGACTTATGTGATTTGCAATCATTTAAGAAATAAAGGAAGAATTACAGAAAAAAACTCTATTGATTATTGAAAAGATGTAACAACAAGCACCTTGAGGCAGATACAAAAGACTACATACAACAAACGCCCTGAGGCGGATACAAAAGGCTGCATACTATGAGCAATTGCAGGTGGTAGCAAAGATACACTAACAGGAATTGCTTGACCCCTTCTGAAGACAAAGACGAAGTGTAAGAGGGATTGAAAGGACTGAGTAGTCAGATTGCTCTGTCAAATCACTCCAGGAAGTCGCTCTTATTACAACGTTGTAGACCTTGCAACGAGCTGCTAATTTCCTCAATAGACATCCTATCTCCTATCCAACTGTCACGCCCCGATTTTTCGAAGAAAACGAAAATCCTAAAATCCACGTAGGATTATCCGTTTCCCCAAAACTCGGGACGTGAAAATTCAATAACAACATAAACAATTAGCAGCAACAACTAAAACATGATTCAATTACTGAAACAAATAAAATAAAAAACTCTAACCCGGAAAGATTCTAACGTTGCTAGCCCCACTAACGGAACTCCAGTAACGCTGTTCAAAAATCTCTAAACCTGAAAGGCTAATCGGCTACATTCCCAAAATGAACTTAGTAGCTAAAACCACCTAGCATGCTAATTAGCCCATTAGATCAAAACATGATCCCTAGTTATGACTGACCCTGTCACCATGAGCATAAAATATACATGAAAGAATCATCAAAATGATAAGCACTTGATCAACTTCTATATAAGATACGCTCATATTATATAAGATATGCTCGTACTGTATGAAAAAATCACTACCCATATAAGGTCATATAAGAACAATGTACATGAAAACATTATCAAAATGATAAGTACTTGATCAACTTCTATATAAGA
This sequence comes from Berberis vulgaris, assembly GCA_963556465.1. Classification (NCBI taxonomy): domain Eukaryota; kingdom Viridiplantae; phylum Streptophyta; class Magnoliopsida; order Ranunculales; family Berberidaceae; genus Berberis; species Berberis vulgaris. The sequence continues at coordinate 11,271,600 of OY747135.1, forward strand.
CGTGCTCAGACCCAAAAGGTAATACAGTGATGCCTTACTGATAATACATCGTTACCTTATTAGAATACACTACACCTTCCAACCACTTTCATATAGCTAATAAGCTCATGTATGAATTGTTGTAATAAGGTGAGAAGTGTGCAATCAATGCTGCTAGTATATGAACTAGATGGAGAGATACCCTGGGCTATGTTTAAGCCTTTTTTAAATTTTTTTATAGCAAGTTCCCTTCAAGTAAAAAACAGTTAATGCAATGGGTAGTTATAACCAAGACCCTAATGCTGACATGATGAACCATATAATCCCTAAATGCAATTTTTTTTTTCAAAGCAATGTTTATTTAGGCAAAGATATTGTAATGCTTCCATCAAGTACCAATTACATCAGTAAAAAACAACCCACAAACACAAACAAATGACTGTATGATTGTTCTAAAGATATTCATTGGAAAGGTAGTTGTTTCAGCTCCATAGACATGACCTGCTAAGAAAATCTAATGTCACACCTACCATGGGACTTTATCATGCAAGGCATTGTCGAGTAGAACTCACAATTTTAGATGTAACCCATAAACCAAACATTATTAAATATAAGAGATGGGAGAATCACTCACTAACTTCTACTACTAAAATTTTGTTATACAAGGGTTTCTAAAACTGGATCAATGACATTTTCTCTACCTAGAGTGAGATCTAACCGTTGGATGAATTCCAAACCAACAGTATGCTTTTCATACGTGTGTTATGAATCTACAGATTTAATTTGAAAGTATTCTGACCTCTAGAATGTCTCGATCCATTGAAAATACTAAGATTGCGCAAAGCTGTCTTTATTACGGGATTCAAGTAAAAACCTAGTTTTAGGTTTTCTCTTTCAACTCATCTAATTCTTACGAAAATACAATAAAAATTTCATATTTAGGATTTATATTTGTATTAAACCCTAATTTTAATCAATTGAAAAAAAAATCAAATAATAATCAATATCAAAGATTGAATAGTTCGATAGAGTTTAACTCATTATTTTGTCGAAAATCACAAAGTTGAAGCAAACTTTTGCTCTTCGCCTCCTTTTCTTCTACGTAGGTTTTTCTTTTCTTTTGTGTGTATCCATAGGGAAGAGGTGGCTAGGGTTTTCTTTTAAAAGGTTTTCAATTAGGAATTTACTAGCTTTAGCTAAACACACCCACCACTCCTCTTTACCTACCACCAATCTAAACCTAGGTCCAAAAATTCATATCATAAAGTACTTACATATTTGTAAATACTACCAATTAATAAATATTACTAATCAATGCTATCACGCCTGGTGACGACAACTTGCTAAGGATCACTGCCCCCTTCGCGGTTAGTGATCGCCGAACCCAACCAGGTAAGCCTAGCTGGTGAAGACTAGCAATGAAAGCTTCTGATCAAAGGCCAGACTTGTAGCCCCCAATGCGTGGGTGAAGATGGTTTGAAAGGTGGGAGCCTAGTCAGTCCCAAACTGATTCCGACAGTTGCCACGAGACCATTGGTTTTCAGCGTGGCCGCCGAATCACCAACCCTAGATTTGTATCCCCTAATGCAAGGGTATAGATAGTCTAGAAGGTGGGAGCCTAGTCAACCACGATCTGATTCCGACGGCTTGCCACGGGACCACTGCTTTTCAGCGTAAGCGCAAAAAAACTCCCAAATTTGTAGCTTGGTGCAGATTATTTAGATGGTGGAAGCCTAGTCAGTCCTAAACTGATTCTGATGGCTTGCCATAGGACCACTGCTTTTCAGCCTGGTCGCCAAACCCTTCTCGAATTCGTAGCCCCCACCGCGAGAGGAGGGTGTAAAGGGCTCGAAAGGTGGGAGCCTAGTCAGTCCTGAATTGATTTAGACAACTTGCCACGTGACTACTGCTTTTCAAACAGGTTGTCAAACCTTTACTCCCCGAATTTGTAATCCGCTATGCTCGGACATAAATGATTCAGAAGGTGGGAGCCTAGTCAGTCCCGAATTGATTCTGACGGCTTGCCACAAGACCACTGCTCTTTAGCCTGGTCGCCAAACCTTTACTCCTCAAATCTGTAGTCCACATAGCTTAGACATAAAAGATTCAGAAGGTGGGAGTCTCAAGCAGTTCGCCACACGACCTCCACTTTCCTTCAAAACAGCGGACGCAAACATGAATCTAGCTGAGTCAGCGTCTTCACACTCAAATGGATTGACATTCTAATGTTAAGTGAAGGCTACTTGCGCTGATACAAAGATCGTTCGGTGCCTAGATAAAAGCTACTTAGGATGCCAATCTGAGCTTACGACGCCTGACTCGGCATGAATGCTCTGACACACACGCTCGACCATCACAACTTGCTCAGAGTAGAAACAACAGCCGCCCGGTCAAACAAGCAAAGCAAGCCTCAAGCAGTTTACTCTGAGGATATGACACAGCTCGGGCGACTCAACCCCCAGCTAAACTGTTCGTAACATGCCCATGATCGGGCATGACTACACCGCGATGACATCGAGTCATTCACAACACAAAGCGGTCAAGCTCTCTACCGCAGACAGACCAGTCAACGTCTTATTGATTCAATCACCCTATGCCAAAGCAAGACGACAAGGCGAATTGAAAAACATATAATAGAGACAACAAGCACGAAACAGAATAAAACTGTTTTCATTAATGGTCAAGACAACAAGAGTACAAACACACAAAGTTTACTCTTATCAGGAGAAGGTACATATACGAAAGAACTAAACCTAGTGGAAGAAGGAGCACGAGTTGCGTCCACACACACTGCAACCTGGACATCAGGGCTCAAACTGTTTTCCTCACTCGATGACTCTGAGGTAACAGACAAGTCTACATACGACATTTTCTTATAACGTTCGAGGTCCCACTCTGGATGCTCCTCCTTCATCAGCGTTAGCAGCTTCAACCATCCATGTACAATCCAGTGAAGCTCGCATTTGCCTTGTTCCTGAAGAAGCTCTTCCTCTCGCACCTTTGCATCGACAAGTTCACGCTCCAGTAGCTCCAACATGCCAGTCAGCGCGTCGACCTGAGATTGCTTTGTGGAAAGACTGCTCTTCACGACACTAAGTTCATGCCACCCTAATTCGAGCCGATCCTTAGCCTTCCTCGCTTATTGAGCATAGAACTTCACATCTGATTCCAACTGTTGCTTTTAAGCAGCCTAGTCGGTTTTCTTCGAAGCACTCTCTTCAGCAAAAGACTGTAGCTTAGATCACGCCTTAGCCATAGCTTCCTGCGCAACCTCGACTTCTCGGCGGATCCGGCTCAACTCCTGCCTAAGTTTGTCCCTTTCAGACACATTCTCCTTCATATTATGCTCAAGGTCCTTCAGACGAGCCCTCTGAGCCTTAGTGGCCATGGTTGACCGATCCAACTACTTCTCTTCGGCCTGCTTCTTAAGCCGCTCAATTTCATGGAGCGCATCAAAATACAACGTCTGAATGTGCGAGAAGACACGTTCCAAGGTGTATACTCTCTCGTGAGCCGCCTCGACTTTCGTCCCAACAATGGCCACATGGCTCAAATGAGACATACCCAACATAAGGTACTTCAAGTCCTTATCTATACACCCTTCTAGCGAATCCTTCTCGGGTTTTGGAGCGTGATCAGCCAGCTATGACGCCTGCTTATATGCTTCCTCGAAGCATACTCTATGTCCATCTCTTGGTGCCAGACCTGTGAACTCAGCTTCACCAAACCCGGTGCAAACAAGCTTATCCGTGCGTTTGGATGAATTTTTTCCTGATCGAGAACTATGCCAGTACCACCCTTCACAGTTGCCACCATCCTCAGGCTCTACTCAGTGGCCTTTCCTTTGTCAACATCAGCAACCCCTTTTTTTACGAGACGACTCAATAGGATTCGGAGGGAGAGAAGAAAGTGAATTATCCAAAAGGACCCTTCAACATTTCTAGTTGTGGCCTAGAGCAAGATGGTGAGCAATGCGAACTACAAAAGACACGACCGGTACCACGACCACTTTCAGGCGAAGCAACATTGGGGCGATCAAATTCTACCACCTCAGGAAAATCTTCACGAGAGCCTTATACTGGAACGACCCCACGCAAATCAGCACCAGCGGAAGCCGCCATTGCAACCTGCACCAAACGGTCATTCAGAGCCTCTACTTGCTCGTCACTAAGGTTTGACCTGCCTACGACTCCTGCCAACCGCAGGTAATGTTCCTCCAAACTGAGAACATCAATTTCTGCCTCAACAGGCCTAGTAGACTCACGCTCCTCTCTCACTGGAGCGAGTCATGCTAAAGATGACCCAGTTCTAACGTGAGACTTCTTCCTCACAAAGGAGGCAAGCATCTTAGACGACTCATCCGCATCAGACAGAACAAGAGCTTTGGCCCCAGCAACCTTCCTCTTCCTGGAAAGGACCCCATCTTCCAACTTAATGTACGACTCTTGATACAGAGTGGGGGCGATGTGGCAGTTGTCCTACAGCCTATTACGGATGAAGTTGGAAACTCTTATGACATCGACCGCCTTTTTTTTCGACAAGACATAGGACGTCTCCATGGTGTTTTGCTCCTCTAAGTTAAGAGTAGTAGGAAACATTCCTGCAGAAAAATGCAAACAATGATTAATCAGCCGACTATCAAGCATATCAAAGTCACAAGAAAGGAGACGAACTTACAAAACGGCCCGAACTGTGGCTCGAGTGGATGACCCTTGCATTGAAAATACTTCGAATCCGCAGAGGCCAGGAAGCCGTACTTCTGCCAAAACTTGAAATCATCAGGTAGTTTAACGAAGCAATTCGACAACTTCATCTTACAAACAACATTACTCTTCAACCGAGGAGAGGTCAGCAACTGAATCACCCACGGAGTCATGCTAACGCTGGCCTCCTTGGCACTGAGCAGAATCATGAGGATGATCCTATACCCATTAGGCCCCAACTGGACCGAAGGAATCCCTAGGAGATTTAAAAATTCCCAAATCACATCCAGGACCAAAAATTGCACTCAATTTTGAAGCATCCCACGATGTAAACAAATGAAACCGGTCGGAGGTGACATTGGCGTCTGGTCGCCCGTCAGGAGATATAACGGCAGATCCTCGAGAACTCTAAACTTCGTACGGATTTCGGCAAGACCAGGTTCGGACAACAACTTGTCTTTGAAAAACTCCAGGCCCTCGGCCAAGACAACATCATCAAGAAGGTTTTTTTGAGCCATGAAGAAAATGAACAATCTTTTCTAATTAGAGCGGTAGCTTCGAAAGCAAGGAAAGTAGAATAATCAGACTCTACACCGCGGATGACCTAAATAGAGGTTGGTTTCCTGCCTATTTTCCGCTGAACCAACGCACGTTCAATTAATATAGCGCACGACTCAAGCAACGATTCAGACTCAATAATCATGAGCGGCACATCCCTTCAAGAGATGACTTAGCGAACCGATGTGACGACCCACTAACTCGGAGGGAGTAGCTAATGATACATAAAAATGGTCACATCCTAGAGTCGTACACATGTCATGATAATCTCGAGGGATTACGGTCTCCAACACCAGCCATGCGGCCCAAACGGTTCTAAGCCCGCTCAATTGTTCAAACTCTCACAACATGCTAGGTCCACACGTCTCATGCTAGGATCTGCTTCAGACGGGCAACTACAACTGTTAACTGCTTCCAACTAGGAAGCAAACACCATAGTATTTTTCACACATGGAAACTCCTTTCTACGGATTGTTCTTGGATTGGGAACTATCGTATCTAGGAGCACAGAGCTAACATGGAACTTCCCTCATACAACACGACTCCTAATTAGGGAGGGATCTCCATGAAGATCTCCTTCCTAAACTACGCCTACGATGGCCTGGTAGAACCAGGACTCCTTGCACTATAAATAAGACATGAGGTTGGTAAGCTAAGGTACGCTACAAATTTCTGTTTTCAACATTACGCCTTCCTCAGTTCCCTGTCTGACTTTTGCATAAGAGTGCCATCGACTATGCATTACTTATGCAGGTCAGTACAACTAGGTCAAAGCAGAGAGCGAAAAATGACTGTATCAATAGCTATGAATAAACATTAACCAAAGAATAATATTAGATCTTAACTCATGCTTATAAATCACCTTAAAGTCATGCAATTAAAAACCAAATCTCATCATTGTGTTGGAAAATATCCTAAGACTCAAAACAACTATAAATTTTTTTATGGCACTAATATCAACAAAGAAAACAAAAACCAACATTTTTTTTTTAATTTTAATGGATTGACACTTTTTTTTAAAAAAATTCAAAACAAAAACAACGTTGTTCCCCCCATACTTAAGCCTAACATTGTCCTCAATGTTAACAGATTATAGCACCTGCAATGAAAGGTTTAAAATAGAAAAAAACTACTAACAATTAAAAACAAAAATAACGAAAATAAAATAAAGGGATAGAGAAAGCAAATCTGATTGGGTTGCCTCCCAAGAAGCGCTTGTTTTAACGTCGTGCAACCTGACGGTATCTCCAATTAATCCTTAGAATAATTGCAACATGGAGTGATACGTCCTCCTCGTCATTTTTCACAAATGACTCGTAATAGGGCTTAAGTCGATGATGTTTCACCTTAAACTCCTTACCGGTTGTGATACCCTTAATCTGTATAGCACCATGGGGAAAAACATAAATAACAATAAAATGTCAAACCCATTCAGAACGTAACTTACCAATTCTAAAACATGATTGGAAAAACTAGACTTTATTTCCAACGACAAAAGTATTTCCACGGATTATCTAATCATGCAAAACTATGGTGTTCTCATTGTAATTATTTTTACTTTCATAGGTCTCATCCTGAATCTTTTTAAGCTAATTTAAATGCAATTTCTTTCGCTTCTTTGTGTCATAGGGAACCCTATTGCTCTCATATCCAATGGTAGTAGGGATAGTGGTCTCAAGTTCATCCTCGTTTATAACGTCTGACAATTTCTTGGCCAAATTGTCAATCACATTAATTGAAAAATAAGAATGATTTTTAGTAAGTTACCTCGTAGCTTCAAAGATGTTGAAGCCAATCACATCACCATCAAATTTCATGGTCAGTTTCCCCACATGCACATCAATATTTGTCCTTGTAGTTTTCATGAATGGATGCCCTAAAAGACGAGGCAAAGGTGCTGAAAATTCTTAATCTTTCATCTCAAGCACATAGAAATCTGTTGGGAAAATCAAATGGTGAACATGCACCAACACATCTTCCAACAAACCTTGAGGATATGCAATAGAATGGTCAACCAATTGAATAATAACACCATCATTTTTTAGCTCCCCTAGATTCATAGAGCGATAAACATAATGCGACATAACGTTAATTGAAGCACCTAAGTCTAACATTGCATTTTCAATTTTAGTATTACCAATAACACAAGGATTAGTGAAACTACCTGGATCCTTACATTTTGGCGGCAATTTCCTCTGAATAATTGCATAAACATTTTCACTCACCTTTACCACTTCCCCGTCTCAAAGTCTTCTCTTTGTGGTACAAAGGTCCTTCAAATATTTTTCATACTTAGGCACTTGCTTAATAACATCAAGAAGCGGAATGTTAACCTGAACTTTTCGAAAGGTTTTCAAGATTTCCTTATCCTGTTCATATTTCCTAGACTTGACAAACCTATATGGAAAAGGCACAAAAGGTGGAAAAAGATTAACATAAACTGAATTTGGAACGTTCACCTTCTTACCTGGGGGCTTTGGTGTCTCAACGGTGGCTGGATCATCCTCATGTAACTCAGCTTCCTTATTTTCGGCTATGTTTGGGGACTATTGGCTCACTTTCAATTTGCCTTCCACTCCTCAATGTAATGACATTTGCGATTTCAAACCTGCATTTCGGATTTGGAATGGTAGAACTTGAGAGTTTTCCTTGCGCGAATTTGTCCCATAAACTCAGCTATCTATCCCATATGTAGCTTCAAATCTGTTATATCTTTTGCTTGGTTCTGCTGAGAAACAACTAATGATTTCAGAATCTCATCATAATTAAGGGGGGCATACCTGAATTGTGTTGAGGTGGTTCTGGTGGCATCTGGAAGAAACCAGGGGGTGACCGATTTGAAGTTTATTGTTGAGGTTGTTCTAAATTTTTCCATCCAAAGCTGGGATGATTTCTCCAACCTTTATTGTAAGCGTTCGAATCAAGGTTATTCCTATAGTGATTTTGCCCCTGAAAATCTACTGCATTGATATTCTCCCAACCGCCATTCTCAATTGATCAGATGGATGTTCTGGCTTATTGCAAGTTTTGGCTTATTGCAAACGCTACACACTTGTGCAACTCCTTGCACATTCGGCTTCCCCAGAGCCTGAGTCAGAAGTAAAGTAAGATTAGCCATTTGAGCTTCCAAATTAGAATTAGTACTTACCTCATGGACTTGGCGTGAATGCTCTCAAATTCCTTCATACTGTTGGGCGTTTAAGGCTCGGTTTGCAATCAAAGTCTTCGGTGCTGCTGGAGTTTTATCAACCAAAACTCCTCCTGCCGCTGCATCTAACATTTGTTGCTCAAAAGGAAGCAATCCATCATAAAAGTATTGAATCATGAGCTCCTCCTTCATCTGATGCTTCAGACATGATGCTTTGAAAGGTTTGAAGCGCTCATAGTAAGTTGGATATGATTCTCCTGGACCTTGCTGAATACCACTGATTTTCTTCCTCAACAAGATGATTTTTGAAATTGAAATTGACAAGTTTTAAACTTTTATCGTGCCAACGACACGGGGAATACTCTAGTTATATGTACAAAACAGGATGGTGTTTGGGGTGAGAGATAAAAGACAACTGCGATTTAACCAAATATATGATTCCAACGGATCACATAGAACTCAAAGCATCAAGAGTGCATGGTTTCGATTCTCATACCCAACATTTTTTTATATTTATTTATTTATTTTTCTTCAATTGTGGATGGTGGTAATTAGACATGAAAGTATGAAGGATAAAAACTTAAAGGTAATCATGTTTTGACAAGTTTTAAATTTTTATTGTGCCAACGACATGAGAAATACCCCAGTACTGAAACATGGTACGACATGATTCTAAAAGTGGGAGATTTACCGAAATATAAGAATCTAATTATATATACAAAACATGATGGTGTTTGGAGTGGGAGATAAACGACAACTACGATTTAACCAAATATATGAATCTAGCGGATCACATAGAACTCAAAGTACCAAGAGTGCATGGTTTCGATTCCCATACCCAACATTTTTTTTTATATTTATTTATTTTTCTTCAATTGTTGATGGTGGTGATTAGACATGAAAGTGTGAAAGATAAAAACTTAAGGGTAATCATATTTTGACAAGTTCTAAATTTTTATAGTGCCAACGGCACAAGGAATACCCCAGTACTGAAACATGGTATGACATGATTCTAAAAGTGGGAGATTTACCGAAATATAAGAATCTAACGGATCACATAGAACTTAAAACACTAAGAGTGTTTGGGTACGATTCTCATACCCAACATTTGATATTTATTTATCTTGATATTTAAAGTAGAATAAACTCTATTTATCATGTTAAACTTTTATTGTGCCAACGGCACGAAAAATACCCTAGTCTATATTACAAATAAGAATGGTGTTTGAGGTTGGAGATAAAAAAACGGTTGAGATTTACCAAAATATAAGAATCTAACAGATCACACAGAACTTAAAACACCAAGATTGCATGGGTTCGATTCTCATACTCAACATTTTGATATTTATTTATTTTGATATTTAAAGTAGAATAAATTCTATTTATCATGTTAAACTTTTAACGTGCCAATGGCATAGGAAATACCCTAGTAATAAATATACTGAGACAAATTAAATAAATCAAAACACACATGCGTTTGCACAGATGGGACTAATAAATTTAAAAGCAAACCCTTTAAATTTTAATTTCGCACATATATATTTTAAAAATAAAGTAAGGAAATCTATATTACAAATCAGCTAGTTATTTCACTACTCATAAAAAATTTGAGATAAAAAATGACTATGATTGAAAGTTGAAAAGATGTTGAGATTCATTTTCTATAATGACATATTTGTAATATGAAACATATAAAAGAGGAAAAAAAATGAACAAAGTGTGAAAAGAATTTGTGAAATGTACATGTGGCAGAAAGAGAATTTTATGTTATGTTATGTTATTTATTTATTTTTTATCAAAATCCAAATTACCATAACTATTTAGTTGATTATTGAATTTTGGTAAACTTGATATTGTTGGACTGAATTTTGAACTACATTTCCAATGAAACCAATGATCAATAAAAACGGTAAAAATTAAAAAAAAAAATTCTATAATTTGTTATTAAAAACATCTACTGCATTTCACATCATTAGTATTTTCAAAAAATTTCAAAGAAAATAAGACTGACCGACCATAAGAGGAAAACAAAATGAAGAAATGAAATGGACATCTTAATGCATATTCAAACAAAAGACTTGAACTTCATGTTTTGATATGGGGATAAGTCATTCTAATCATTTGAGATTTTTTCCCAATTGATTCAAATTTTAACAGTCTTCATAGTATATATTTTTACTATAAAATAGGAGTTCACTTCAAAACTAATTGAGGGCAAAAGTGTTAATGACAATGAGGGCGTTCAATACATTATATTTAGAAAAAAGAAAAGAAAAAAAGTGTGTAAACTGCAACAGTACAGGAATTACCCTAGTACTTAATATATGCGCAGTAGAGCACATCCACCCCTACTGAAAGTAATAGCAACTGGTTTAGTTTGTTTTAGTTCTGAAATGATATTCCAAAAGTAAAACTCTCCCCATTCCAAAGCAAATGAAACCAAACTGTTTTAATGCTTCATGAAAAAACTAAAAGAAATCTCTAGATGCAAAAAAACATGATCAGAGATTTAGTCATGGGGAGGAGAATTCTTTATTCCGTATGGGTGATCTTCTGGCGAACCCCATACCCTTTTAACGACCAGAAGATCAACTAACCTACACATTACAGCATCACACCTGAAGTTACAAGTGAAGGGACATCAGGCATATTAGCATCGTTCCTGACATGATGAAACTGCGAAAGCCAATCCCCTTTGCGCAAAAATAAGGCACACCATTGTAGGTCACGGGAAATGCAGCATCACGGTATTGCTTCACTGCCAAATGTTGACCCCAGTAATTTGAGAACTACAAATCAATATTCGGCAATGGCACCCTCCAATAGTTCCATGAATTGAAATCCTCCTGTACAATATATCAATACGTCAGACATTGACCAATTGGTATGTGGTTAGCCTTAATATTCAGGGAACGCATCCCACCTGCTCCACCAGCGATGTGGGAGGAAACATATCATTAACTAGTGTATGCAAGGAGGTATATGATTTCACATCGATGCGGTGACTAATTGCTACCTCGCCCTGCCATTTCATGGAATGACATTGTGTTAGACAAAATTCTCCAAATGCCAATGTAGATGGCCAACAGAGTGTGAGAGAAGCACATGTACCTTAGGATTGATGATGAATATTTTGCCCTTTGGAATCCCAATCTTCCTATAGCTAAGTTCATCAGTGTCTCTATTCCCGAATCCCGCATAAAATGGATTGTGATCAGGAGGAAATAGTGCTTTAATATCCTGTTGGAAATACTCAGCAGAAAATCAATTTTAATACAAGGGAAATAATGAGTCATGACAGCTCCTTTCTCTATTAGGAATAATGAATGCCAGTTTATATTTACCTCTAAACACGCGATCTTAAATTCATGAGGTGCTCTTCTTATGACTGTCATTTATATACAATAAGATGCTCTGAATTAGAAAATATGGAGTATGATGTTTCTAAAAACTGAATAGACAGTACACAGAACACAAATGCCTTTCTTATAACTTGTCACATGCATGAAGCAATTTATAGGAAGAAATGGACACCATAAAGCATATCTTAATTTTGATAAGACAGTCCTAATTATTTAATGTATTCATTGTCCAAATAGTAATAGGCATCGGTCAGCAGTGTCCCTTTCATATAATGCAATTTGATGTGCCACTAACATAATGCATAATGGGTTGTCATTTAAATTTCTAAAAGCATCCACACCACATCATCACAGAGACTTTACAGTCCTACCAAGGATCATCTAAACAGCACTTGAAAATGATATTTGAGACGCACCACAGGACATACAAATTTGCACACCATTTAAGTCCTTTCCTTCTTTTTTCCAACTGAAAATGTCAACTCATAGAGAAATAAAGAAATGCTACAAAACCAAAGCTAAATAAGGAGGAAGGAAAGAGATTGGCAAGAGAAAAAACCCAACCGATTACAGGTAATCAACATTACTGTGGTAAGGATCCCCAGGCGAAAACAGGGTTTTTGGGCATCAAACTTTATTACTTCATTTTAGCTATCCCACTATCTAGCCAAGGACTTGATCATTAGAATACCTGAAGTTTTATCCTGAAGTCCTGCCCCTCATCCAACCCAAATATTTACAAATGGCATGGAACAGAAAACAACACTGGGGGCAACCAATACGAGATGCAATACAAGTTTTTCCACTGGAAACCTTCATGCACCAAAAGGCCATTTTCTCTAAGGGTCTGTTTGGTTGCACGGAAAATAGACATGGAAATTGAAACCGTTTCCATGAAACCGATTCCGATGCCTCCCCCTCGAACTTGGATTCCCATGAGTAGTGGAAAAACAGTCTTACGAAGAATCGATTTCCTGTCAGTAAATAACAAACAGCGAAAATCTGCATAACAAGGAAAATGGCTAACCAAACAGACCCTAAGGTTTTTATTTTGACCGACAAAACAAGTACGTGGAACATATTAAGTGAAAAAAAGGATGTCTGAGGGAGAGGCTCACTGAGAGTACAACTAAAAACCTGGTTAGCTTAGAAGAAGATTAGCTCAATTCAACAAGGAAGGAACATATTTAAAGAAGATTAGCTCAATTCAACAAGGAACATATTTAAGAATCCCCCAAGTGAATACCAGACCCATTTTGGCAAGATTGAGCACAATCAGCACTCTCCCATGAGGGATTAAATATTTGGGACATGCTCTCCCATGAGGGATTAAATCTTGGGGACTTGCAAAGTTGATCTCACAAGCTTGCTGTGGGACAGCAAAACATGGGAGAATAAGAGATCATGACAGCTCTTGACAGAGAAACTGCCAGACTTGTCTTCCCAATGACACCTATCCTCTCAAGGTTGTATCTCCTTCGATATCAGCAGCTCAATCAGATTAATCTGATTTGGGAGTTCCAACTGATTCTGTCAGTGCACATCTTGCAACTACTTCAAATCCGCTGCAATCATCTCTTTAGACTGTCCATGAAAAACTTTCTATGCCATTTCTAAGGACTCTTAATTGGAAATTTAGAAAAGAACTGCAAGCTCATACTCTTATCTCCCACCAAAAACACATTTCAGACAAATATCTAACTGAAAATTTATGTTCCTATTCTTTTCATCATGGTAAATTTTGGTTATTTCCCCACGTCTACTCCTGTAGTGCCAAAGATCTTGTTCTCACTGAGGACACTATCAGAAGCCATGTTGCCCAATTCCCAAGCATTCTCCTTCCATATAAGGAGAGATTTCCAAGTGATATAAAAAAGTACCCATCTTTGACCTCACTTCCTGTACTCCAGAAACCAAGAAACCCCCATGGACAAGCCTAGATGACATCTCGGGCATGCACTACATTTCCCATGTTGAAAACCTCCTTGCATCTTCACTGAAGTACACCTCGATTATCGCCTGAGTTTCAAAACTTCTATCTATAAGACAAAGCTAACATTACATAACTTCAGTCTTGAGTTAAATTTTCAACCTGGCCAACAAAACAGTGAGTTGAGGATTTCTGATGTGCTTTTACTATTTGTGACAACCGTCACCAGTTTAATGTTAAGGTGGAAATTCATGAGTTACCTGTTATGTAACATAGATGATTCGTGAATACCGACAGATAATGATTTTGTGTTATTGTGTTTCCACATAGAGACAAGTTTTATAGTCTTTTCATGTGTCCAACTCTGTATCAGGGAATAAACAATACTAAGTGCAGTCTAAACTACATCAAAAATAGCATAAAATCATTCTCTTGAGGCGAAATGCTACTAACCTTCACGATACAATGAAGGAAATAATCCATCAGGTGAAATAACAACAGGTCCATTTGGTAACGTTTTTCCATCCTGCAACCATGAAGAACTTATTAATTCGATATAGCATCTATCTCAGGAAAGTAGCTAAACTCTAATCCTTCAAACAAGGGGCTCCTAATAAGCCTAAGAGCAAAAATACTGCACGTGAGATGGTTCGATGTCTACTGTTTAATGCAGGAATCCGTTTATAAGCTAAATAAATTGGACACAAATAATACTGTCAGTGATAAAGGACGCAGTGCGCTACCAGTAGACACTCTATTTCATAAAATTTCTACCAATACTTAGGAAAAGACCAGTCACCACGTAACTGCATTAAACCCACAGTAGCTACTAATTTAAAGAGACTATGGAGCAACCAAGAAACCTGCACCTCTCATGATCCCAAGGTAAATTAGTTCAGATAAGCAAAAACACTGGATTGCTGACATGAAATACCTGCTTTATGTTAAGGAGGAAACTCCTTGTAAGATATGCCTGAACTATTGCACGTGCACTGAGAAAAAGTAACTGGTAACCATTTTCCTGCATTCGAAATCAATATAGGATTAGCTCCCATTCGCATACTGATGCATTTGGGAAGAAAATGTAAGAATCAACTCAAAATGTACACAGAATAAGCAAAACCTTAATGTACATGCAGCCAAATATAAAAGGGACAACATTAGCTTGTAATCGAGCAAGCTCTTATTTATCTCGGGATCGAATCATATGGATTTTATAGGGTTTCTCTCGTACTGCTCTCTACACTGTGTCTTTAAGGGAGTCAAGTTTGTCCAACTCATGTTAGAATGTGAGCAATTCACGAGGGTGTAATAGGGATTACAGATTGTAAGTGAGTGTGGGGGCAGTGGCCCCTCTAATCGGTGCTTTCCTACACTTGTAATCAATGATTTCTTATAGTTTCTTTGCTCATTTTTTTATTAATTCGATATAGCCTATTTGAAGATTGAAGTAAATAATCCATACTCCGGATCCCTCCAAAACAACGCCTCCATCTCACATAGACACATACCTAAAATAGGAACTAAGGAAATACATACAGAAGATAAACCAAAAGACTATTGGATTAATGTGATTTGTAGGACCTTCGAAGTAAATGCGAATCAGCTTGCAATAACACAAGGCCTGATCAGAATATTCAACTACATTTTATATATGCTAATGATGACTAAGAAATTCAAAATATCTAAATAAAAGACCCTCTTTTTGCACAAAAAATTATGAGAGGCTTCGAGCGTAAATTTTTTTATGGAGAATATAAGGAATGATACTGGACACTGAATAATTTGTTATTAGCTTATGATTATTCCGGGATGTTTAGATTTTGGGTCTCATCATTTGTACCACTTCAGAGAATGAGTCCCGAGTTTGTCCTTTATTATTTATTTATCCTTGAGTAAAAAAATTATAATAGGTGAACTGGTGAAGGCATACCTTAATTGCTGAAAACAGTCGAGTTACTCCAGATTGTGTCCAATCTTTCCCGACTAAAGGCATGAACTGTCCTAAAACATCAGACCTGAAATTGATTGAAGTAATGCAATAATCAAATTTCATCTTTAAAAAACCAAAAACACTAACCTGCATCAAGAATTACAAAGGTTCATTTTGTTTACAGAGAAATAATAATTTTATTTATGAGGATTTACTGAGTAGTATGTTGTCATAGCTATTATTTCGGTGTAAACAAAAATTAGGTTTCTTAGATTTATAGATCTGGTTTCTTATTGACTGTGTTTGGCTCCCATGTTGTAACGTAACATATCCAACAAATGTGTTTGGTAGGATAGCATAGCATACGGCTGTATATGTTATTTCAAAAATGTGTAAAATGGAAATCCCAACCATTCCCATTTGTAATTCTTGCTGTTTGTAGAACTCTCTGTTCTCTTTCTTTCTATTCTGCCTTGCAACCGAGCATATCAAGTAATGCTTATAAAAATTTACAGTTGGTGGTTTAGAGATAAGAGCAAGGAGAAAAAAAATATTTTTTTAGAAGATTTAAAAGGCTGGATATGAAGCAATTGCTTTCTTTATGATGTTGAGTCAAAGAACAGCATGCATAAGTCATGAAGTTACAAGTTTAAAACAATATTAAAATTAGATTAGTCAATATCAAGAATATCAGACAAACACCTGATAGAATTGTATTGTAAATTCTATGTTTTCCAATTGTTTGGTTGTTGCTTGATTATTACTTTGCAACTAGGCTGAAGTGTTTTTCTTGAAGGGCTGCAATTAGGCTTATGTTGCTAGTTGTCTTGCTTGGTTGTCAACAATGTAGCCTACGTAAAGGTACTACTTCTGATAATTCATGCTGATACAGTTTTAAGATTTTTTGTGATAAGTGATAACGATAACAATTATATAGTTACTGGATTTTCCTTTTAGGCATGCTAATTAACCATACAGAAATGGATCAATAAAGTAAAAAGAAAAATGTATGATTCAGCGACAAAATTATATATTGTAGCTTAACTTAATATAAGAAAACTAAAAACTCCTGCATAGGTGCGACTAGCATGTAGCTTAACAACTACATACAACAAAAGCAACAGATAGAAGTACAATATCTATGTCATCACCAAGAAAAGAAGGAAAAGAAGGGTATCGTCTAGCAGTAGTACAATGAATTCTTACTTGGTAATGGTTCCATCCACATCAGAAATAACAATTTTTGCATTCCACTTCCACAAGTAAATATGAGCATCAACCTGTTGAAGAAGTTTGCAATTATGAGCCCACAAGCATAGAAAACTGAATAGTAATCATCTAATAGTTGTACAATGTCCGAGATGAGAGAGTACAGCATACCTGTTGCTTTCCTAGAACCCTGGTGGAGAAACTGAAAGTTATCATATTTTGACCATCTCTCAAATTCAAAGATGCAATCTGCTCTGTGGTGGGAATATTGGTCCTTACAAACTGCTTCCGAGGAGAATTGTTAACAGCACTAGGTGTCGTAGGCAATTCTGCACGTGGGGTCTGTGAGCCAGATTCAGTATCAACAAATACGTCGTCATTGGATAGATTACTGGTAGTATGTTGAATAGTTTTAACCCTCCTAAATGCAATTGGCCAGAGTCTCCATCTGCGACTAGATGGAGAAGGGCTGAGTAAAGCCTTCGGTGTTTGATCCTGCTCAATAGGAATTACATCATTCGGCTCTACAGGGAGATTTAAACCAAAGGTAGCCATTCCAAGAACAATAGGAGACGCCTTTTCCCACAGCAGATACTTCCCTTTATATCTGATGATCAGGTTTTCATCCTTTGTAATTGACGAAGCAGAGGCTTTGAACTCATCCTCAGATATGCGATGTGCATCGAAGGCTTCACAAGCAGGACCGGATCCCATACCAGCTTGAAGAAATTTTTTACATAGAGATATCTCAAATCCTACAAGCCACAAGAAGGATGGATGAGACTGAATATGTATCTATTGGAGTATATGAAAAGGTACAGCACAAAATGCTTTTTACTTACCCATGCCTGCACTAGGTTTTATCATTGCATCAGAACTTCCTGTCTGAGGTTCCAAAGCCTCACTATTACTGCATTCTTCTTCAGGTAAACATCTTCGTGGGCTGCTTCCTAACTTCTGAGAATCTGGTGTCGAAACAAACTGGTCATCTTTCCATTCCGGATCATTGCTAACAGAATGGAGGGAGACAGTATCGGAACCCAAACAATCAGAATTATCAATAGTTGATGCATTATTCTCAGAAGCGTCAGCTTCGATGCTTAAATCCACTAAATTATCAGGGGATAAAATCGTGGACTTATTCAAATCAGACCCAACAGCATTCTCACCACCATTTTTATTTTCTTGCATGCACGGACTACCAGAAGGAAACTCTTTTTGTGAACCTCCAGTACTTTCTTTCACCTCTACTTCCATGCATGAGGAACTCACATCTTGAGAATCTGCATCTTCAACGCGTAAGCTCCAATCTGTTAATTCCAAGCAGCTTTTATACATATCTTTCTTAGACAAGGAACCAACATCATTCCCGGAATCACTATGCCCAACAGTATCACTTTCCAAGTTGTCCAGGTTAGCAATCTCTTTAGCTTGATTTAACAGCTCTCCCTTGAACTTATGACCTTCTGACAGATCCCCAATATTGTCACTATCACCACGGATGGGAAGAGCACGCTCTGATGAACTATTAGGTGCAGGTACATCAATATCACTCAAGTACTCAGCAGGCCAATCATCTTGACCGGTACTAAATTCTTCGTTAGCTCCACTGAAATTAGCACCCTCTCCAGGACCCAGATGAAACTGTGGAGTATCTAACTGCAAATTATTAGCATTTTCTTCTGACACAGATATGGGTACCGTTAGTACATGACCGTCAACACTAAACAAGATCACTTCCGAATTTGAACCTTGAGCTTCCACTGCATCCTCCATCCGATCTAAGCTGTCATAATTGTAAGTTGCATAACTACTTGACCCAACAGAATCTGCATGAATGGGTTGTTGATCCTGAAAGTCGTATAAGCCACTTCCATCATCAATTCCATTATTCTCAATTTGATCCGTCCCTAATGAAACACATTCACCCTCTGTGTTCGAGATATTGCTCTCGTTTCCTACATTACTATCATTATTGTTATCCTCGTTATCAGTATCTTCTCGTCCAACTTCCGAAGCATCAGAAATCTTGATAACTTCATCAGTCTCATTCTCTTTATCAGATTCAACATCTCTAATAAAATATGCTTCCCCAGAATTATCAAGATACATATGGAAATTCGCTTCAACTCCATTTACCGAAATGCGTACAATCTTCTCTGCACCCTTCAAAACACCCTGAAATTTGCCGAATCGAACATACCAAGGGGTACTCCTGTAGGTCCCATCCTGCTGCTCAACAACAATTACATCTACTGCCCCACCAAAAGGATGAAAAGGAGTTGCCACAGAATAAACCCCCTGGGAAATTAGGCTCCCAACTCTGCCAACCACATTCATTTTGTCTTCCTACCAACTAAGCAGGAATCTTTTTTCTTGAAAAAAAAAAACTCTCATCTAAAATCTCAATCTCCCGTCTTTGATCAGTCAGTCTGACAAACAAACATAAAAAAAAAAAAAAAACCAATCTTTCCAAAAACCCAGAGAAAATTCTCTCCAAGTTTTGTTCCTTTCTTGATTACAACTCGTGATACCTGCAAATCTGCAACAATCAAGGCACAAAAAACCAAGTAATCAAATTACAAAAACTTGCCAAATTAAGCCAAGCAACAATCACCTACAACAACTCGGAACATAATCAAGACAAAACTTTAGACAAAAAACCCAAATTTAATACACTTCTTGTCAAATTAGAACATGAAGAACCAAAGAGTGTCAAGCAAGACACCAAGAAGACGATCAAGATCAAATTTTGAAGTGTGGGTATTCATTTGTTGAACATGAATCAAAGAAATTGCATAACTTACAGGTTGATGCTTGTTGAGAGATCGATAGAAGAAGATGAATAAGAAGACAGAGTTCTTGCTCTTGCCCTTGCCCTGCCCAACCTGACAAGCTGAAACAACAACAACTGAGTGTGAGAGGGAGAAGAGAGACGACTTCGACTTCGACTTCGACTTGTGTGTAGTGATTTTGTTTGTCGGGCTCTTTTAAGTCAAATAAAAATGGGATTTTGGGAGTCGGGAAGGGACGAGAGGAGTTGAGTTGAGAGTTGGGTTGGAGATGACGATAAATGTAAGAGTCAGAAGAGGAGCTGAAATAGAGGTGTTGATGTGGGGGAAATGAACAAATGCCACTGTAGGTGGGAGTATTTAAGGGAATGCCCTTAAGGTTCACGGGGGTATAAAGGATGGTGTTGAAGGGTGTTTTGGGGAACAGGAAGATGTGGGGATTGATTTTGATTACAAGGGCCACCGCCAACCCAACACAAACTTTCACGTTGTCCATGTTTTGGCGAAGCCATCACCTTTTTGGCACCGCAACTTGCACTCACCCACACCACCCATTTTGTTTTTATAAATTCTTCTACAACACCCATAAAAATCAATATTCATCTTCTTCTTCTCTCATCCCCTCTTTCTCAAGACAGGAGCAACAACAAAAACTTGAAAGAGGTAGCGAGGAAGGACGCGATCGATTGCGAGGGACGGTGAGAGACGACTGGCGACAGTGAGAGATAGAGGAGATGGAGCCACAACCACCGTCATCCCTTCTCCATCTTCTTCTTTTTCTTCTTCTCCTTCCCCTCTTCCAGTTCTCCCACAATCTCTTCTTCTCCCACTTTCTCTTCTTATCTCACATGCCCTCGCCCCTCCCCCTATCATTCTCCCCCTTCCCTCTCATTTTCTATCATAAACTAACAAACACAAATTGGAATTTTAGAAATACTCATTTGAAGTTAATCAACAACAAACACATTAGAAATAAAATCAATATAAAAAACTAAGGAAGGAAGGATTAGAAACAATTTGAAAATGTACAATCACTGCAAAAAAAAAAAGAGGAAATAAACAATGTAAATGACAAAAAAATGGGCCAATCTCAGCGGCCCATGCGAGTAGGAGAACCCCAGTCTCAGCGGCACATGCGAATGCAGTTCCCATACTCACATGAGCTGCTGCGACTGGGGTTCTGCCACATGCATGTGCCGCTGCGATTGGCCCATTTCAGTTTCAGACTCTGTTATTGACTTTCGACCAACTTTTTTTTTTTTTTTTTTTTTTTGAAAGGCAAATAGGGTTTTTATAGGATCCCAGAACCCATAAAGATGTCGCAAGCTGGGTTTGAACCCATGACCTAGTGGTACCATCCGCCAAGCTCTAACCGTTGAGCTGTCATGCCATTGGCACTTTCGACCAACTTTGATGCTCGGTTGAGACCGATTCTCAAGCTCATCAAAACATTCAAAAAACGTAGTACTATGAGTTATCTAATTAACACAATTTGAATTACTTAAAAATGACCATAACATGAGCAAGTTATGGTCATTTTACTAAAGTTACTCAAATTTGTCCAGTAAAGAAAACATGGTATTATCCCTAACTTTCGACCAACTTTGACACTCGATTGAGAACCGATTCTCAAGCTCATCAAAACATTCAAAAAACGTAGTACCATGATTTATCTAATGAACACAGTTTGAATCACCTAAAAATGTTTTGAAATGAGCAAGATGGTCATTTTACTAAAGTCACTCAAATCTGCTCGATAAAAAAAACAGGGTATTGTCCCTAACTTTCGACCAACTTTGACACTCGATTGAGGACCGACTCTCAAGCTCATCAAAAACACAAAAAATGTAGTACTCTGAGTTATCAAATGAACATAATTTGAATCACCTGAAAATGTTCTGAAAATGAGCAAGTTATGGTCATTTTACTACAGTCACTCAAAACTGTCCAGCAACGACTAAGTCACAAAGGATTATGCAATTGTAAGTCTCTCACTCACATGATCTGCTGTGAGTTTAAGTTTCTCACTCGCGTGACCCATTGCAAATGTGAGTGGGAGACTTAAACTTTTAGTGGATTATGTGAGTGAGAGACTTACATTCGCATGATCCTTTGCGACTTGTTCGTTGCTGGATAGTTTTGAGTGACTATAGTAAAATGACCATAACTTGCTCATTTCAAAACATTTTCATGTGATTCAAATTATGTTTATTAGATAACTTAGAGTACTACATTTTTCATGTTTTGATGAGCTTGAGAATCGATCTCAATCAAACGTCAAAGTTGGTCGAAAGTTAGGGATAATAACTTATTTTCTTTACCGGACAAATTTGAGTGACTTTAGTAAAATGATCATAACTTGCTCATTCAAAACATTTTTAGGTGATTCAAATTGTATTCTTTAGATATCTCAGAGTACTACATTTTTCATGTTTTGATGAGCTTGAGAATCGATCTCAATCGAGTGTCAAAGTTGGTCAAAAGTCAAGGATAATAACCTGTTTTTATGTTTTGATTGAGTGAGTGCTCGGCTGTTTTGGAAAGAGAGGAGGACGGCGGTGTGGCCGTTATGATGGCCACCATCGCCGCCCCATCTCTTCTATCTCTCGTCATTGCACACCTGATTAATGAATCCTTTTGCGTGAGTCGAATGAAAGTGGAATGAAAGAGATTGGGGAGAGAGTGACAATTCAGCTGGGAGGGGAGAGGTTCAGTTGGGAAAGGAGATGTGGTGGGAGCTTTCGATTGAACAAGAGAATAGGGAGGATCGAAGAAGAGAATAGGAAGTTGGGAGGAGATGGAGTTTTCCTTATATGAGTGGTGTGGAAGAGAACATTGGTGTGGGAGAGAAAGTGCACGGTGTGGGAAAGTAAAAATTAGATGAGTGATGTGGGTGAGTGTAAGTTGTGGTGCCAAATAGTCGCTGTTTTTTTTGCAAATGTGAGAGTTTTAAATTTAATGCTCTGTTTTCTAGTGAGTAAACTGACCATTGTTTTAAACTTGGGATGGTTTGAGACTTTTAGACTATGTTGAAATCAATATGATGTCATTTTAATCTCTTAAATCTCCATCGTTGATTTATGAAACTATTAAAAAGTCTTCGTATATGATTTCATAAACAACCGAAAATTGTGTGGGCTTTAAATATCATGTTGAGGATATAAATTCAAATATGTACTATTCATATCTTCTATAAATTGGCTACAATAACTGACGATATTTGATGACATCAAACCAAGAAAATATTAAAAAATTACATATTTAATTCAAACTATAATATAATAAAATGCTAAAAATCACCTCCTTAAGAGATATAACTCTTTGAGATAAGAAGAAATTTTGTCAACCAAGTTAAAGAGTCGCGTAATACTTTAATCTCTCAAATCTCCATCTTTGATTTATAAAACTACGAATAGTATTCGTCTATGATTTTATAAACTACCGAAAATTGTGTGGATTATAAATATAATGTTGAAGAAACAATCATCAAACATTACTTAAAAAAAATAAAAAAAACAAAAAAAACAAAATGAAAATATCTATCAAACTTTATTCCAACCTCTTTCAATTGGCTGACCATAATATTGACTTAGTTGCTAAGTTGCAAGGTGTTTTTTTTTTTTTTGTGTGTGTTATTGATCATAATGGTGTTCATTCTATAATGTTATCGAGTTTTTTTTAAAGCTTATAGCATATAGATTAATAATTATGGTTACAATAATGTTGTCATGTTGTAGTTGCTAAGTTATGAGCCTCAAAGTTGATGTCTCTATTAATAAATTTAGAGATGCAAGAACTATGAATAGTAAGAAAAAAAATGCAGAATGTTATCAATAAGCGACGCCACATCCAACACATAGCCGTCACAAACTCTTGCTATTATTTTTGCAAAATGGTTTGGAGTGTCTTGGAGTCTCCCAGAAGAAGTCTTGTCCTCCATTGCCTAGCCTGGATCAGCAAAAGGGCTACCTCAGCAGCATGGCATTCTGCCATAGTGTTATTCGTCACTTTCCCTGAGATTGAACAGACCATCCGAGCAATTACCATACCAAGAACATTCACGAACAATATCCCTATTGCTCCATGTTTAGATGAGTCAAAGAAACTAACATCATAAGTAACAATAATTGTGTCTGGGTCCAACGTAGGGGGAATGGGTCTAAGCTGAAAAGATTTGTAGTTAAGCTTGTGATGTCTAGCTGACTGTACTTGGGCCTGAATCAACTCTATTCTGATGGTTTCTGTCTCAGTATGGGGACCAATAGTAGCTGCGGGTTCTACTCGAGTGTGGATGGAGTCGTTTTGTTAGTTATAGTTGTTTCCCGAATATGGTGAATGAATACAAGCCTCTTTGTATCCATAATGGTATGAGAACCCAAGTATTTGAAGGGGTGTGGTTTTTGTTGAACCATTAATTTTGCCAGGAGGTCCAACTTTGGTGAAAAGAGGAAAGGAACATTTTGCGTGCAAATTTTGGTTTTGTTGCGAATATGCCAGATAGTTTGGATAATAACCATAAATTGAGACAACATTTCATCTCTAACCTCTGGATGGAACTTGGTCGTGTCCCACATGAAAATAAAAAATCTCGAAATAAAGGGTGGATTAAAATTTTGCGCCAATCAATTGGTAGAGGGGAGAGGTGCCAAAGTCTAATGTTGACCAGGCAGATGAAGAAAATGTGAGTGACATCCTCCGTGTGCGATCTTGGCAAAAGATATAACAGTCGTCAATAGGCGTGTGAAGTTTAACTAATTGATCATGGCAGGGAGAATGTTTTGGCTGATTTTCCATAGAAGGAAAATGACGCAAGTGGGGGCTTTAATTTTCCATAACGCTATGAATTGTTTAGCCTGAAAGTGCAGATTTGATGCATTGGAAGTGAAACTTTCAAGTTGATCATAAGTAAAAGCATGAGTGAAACTTTTAACAGATAAGAGGCTTTTTTTTTGTCAAACAACCGGATGAGTTTGTCAGGGCTCAGTGATTGTCTGATAGTAATATCTAGAATATCTCTAGCCACTGGGGTAGGAATAATGGACATGATCAATTCCGTGTTCTACTGTGATATCTGGTTAGATGAAGGAAGTCAGAGATATGAAATTGTACATGGAGTAGTCCGGATAGAGGTGAAGGTAGGCAAAGGTTCACTAAACAAAAGCTTCAAATAAAATTGGAAGTAACGACCATACTACAACAACATGTTGGATTAAGAATATTAAGCTAAAGAAAGTTAGACTCGAAAATCCTCTAAAAATTGAATATTGAGGTAACCGAAAAAAATGCAAGTTAAAGTAACAATAATTAATTAGTAATGAGATAGACATGATTGTGATTCGAAATGTAAGAAAAATAGAATTAATTGTTATGTATCGGTGGTTGTTCACCTCCTACTTCCTACGAGTCAGATTGACACTGCCTAATGCCAACTCAATTATATATTTTATCCACTTCAAGGATGAGGAAGCACTTTTTCTAAATGTCGAGGGAGTGGGCCAGGGAAGGGGGTGTTACCCTTCATCCCCCTCGAGATGTGCGCCTTATTGGTGGTGAGATCTTTTGGCCTTCCGAGGCTGTTGTGCAAGATAGTGCTCGCAATCTTATTGGTGGTTGTCACGGGTGGTTGGCTAACAAAACTCCTATGCCCGTGCGTTAACCGCATCGTCATATTGACGACGACCTCCATCATCTTATGGAAGGGATGACACATCTTACTTATGCAGCCGTCATAGGGTCAGACTATAAGGCATCTCGCGACCAGGCTGCACATGTCGAGCGGAAGCTTTCAGGACACATTTTGGTCATTTCCCAAGTTATTCATCGACTGGATTTGTTGAAGGCGCAATGTACGGAACATGAAAGGGTCGCAGACTCTGCGCGGGAGTTGTGGAAGGAACTTGAGGCTACGCGTGATGTGTTTGCTTCTGACCTCGAGACATCCAAGGTGGATTGGGCAGGTTGCGTTCCCGTTTGGATGTTGTCGAGAAAGAACTGTCCGACCGAAAGGCCGAACATGACGAGGATGTTCGTTCCGACTTGCTGAGCAGAAGTTCGATGATGTTGAGGAAGTTGTTCCGGATTAGATGGGTGATCTGGATGTCGAGGAGCCTGCTGACCCTATGCTTCCTGAGGATGTTGTTCACGACATTGATTCTCCTTAGTTGTTGTTGTTTTTTTATTTTTATTTTTTATAATCTCATTTTTTAGAAGATAATCTCATTTTTTTCCGGCCAAAAGTTTTTATGTCTGTCTCGTTCGTCTAGCATATGTATTTGTTTGTTCGATACTCTAGCCATGCTGAGTGTTTTCTCGAGTCTGTTTTAATCTGACTTTTTATCCTGAGTAGATTTTGGTTGTTTCAAAATCAAGAGCGAGGGACTTTGTCTTCCATGGTCGAGATATCATTTTACCTTCTTTGTCTTCCAACCAGTATGTTTATGCCCTGTTGATTTTAGTTACTCGATAGGGTCCTTCCTAGTTTGGATTAAGCTTTCCCACGCTGGCTCTTTCGCGTTTAGTTGGACTTTTTGTAACACCCAGTCTTCGACATTAAGGGTTCGGATCCACACCTTCTTATTGTAGTACCCTGCCATGCGCTGTTGGTAGGCTGCTGTTTTAATGGAAGCTGCTTCTTGTTTTTCTTCGAGGAGATCCAGTCTGACTTTTAATGCTTCGACGTTGTCCTCGGCGAGAAATTCTTCGGTTCGGAATGTTGGCATTTCGATTTCTACAGGTATCATCGCTTCTGACTCGTAAGCAAGTGCGAAAGGTGTTTCTCCTGTCAGAGTTTGTTTTATTGTTTTATTGTCATTTTGCCGCCTCGAGTCTTCTCTTGATTGCCTCCAAAATTGTCCTGTTAGTGACTTTGGTTTGCCCGTTTACTTGCGTCTGAGCTAGCGCAGAAAAGTGTTGCTAGATATTCATGCTCTTACTTAACTCCCTGACCTTTTTGCCATCAAACTGCCTCCCGTTTTTCGTAGCAATTACTCTTGGAATCCCGAATCTGCATATGATGTCTCTCCAGATAAATTTCTCGACTCGTGCTTCCTCTATCTTTGTAAGGGGTTCTATTTCTACCCATTTGGTGAAGTAATCTGCTACTACAAGGAGAAACTTCTTTTTGTCGGACACTGGGAGTGGTCCTACGATGTCCATTCCCCATTGCGCGAACGACCAGGGGCTGCTTAGTGGGATCAGATTTTGTCCCGGCATGTGAGTGCATGGGGCAAATCTTTGGCACTTGTCGCATTTACGAACAAACTTTTGAGTGTCCGACTGCATCGTTGGTCAATAATACCCTAATGTGAGCCTTTGTGGGCAAATGTTCTTCCCCTGGGTGATTCCCGTATGTGTCATGGTGTATTTCTTGGAGGACGTATTCGGCATCTCCTGGTGTGAGGCATCTTAGTAATGGGTTCGTGGCAGACCTCCTGTACAGTTTGTCATTGACCATTGTATATCTTGTTGTCTGATGTAGTAGTTTCCTGGCTTCCATCTTATATGTTGGGAGTTTCCCGTTTAAAATGTACGCCAAGATTAGAGTCGTCTAATTAGCTCCTTGGTTTACAGTGCATGCTTCTTCTGATTGATTTTCTAGTATGGAGCTTTCTTGTGTCATGACGAGTGGGTTGTCATTATCCTTCGTTGTTGAGGCTTTTTTAGCTAGCTCGTCTGCTCTTTTATTTTTTGTTCGTGCACATTGTCGAATGGTAGCATTTCGGAAGCCTTTTATCAGCTTTGTGGTTTTCTGGTGGTGGGCTTTCATTCAAGCGTCTTTCACTTGGAACTCGCTGCTTAGTTGATTGGTCATCAGCCTGGAGTCCGTAAAGACATTAATGTCCTTTTATTCTCAGGTGTTTTGCTAACTGTAGTTATGCTATCACAACTTCGTACTCGGCTTCATTATTGGAGGCTTCAAAATTGAATTTTATCGCCTTTTCTAATGCAATGCATTCCGAGTTGTATAAGACTATTCCGGCCCCGGTTCCTGCCTCGTTGGATGCCCCATCACAATAGAGAATCCATCCTTCAAGGATCGGCTCGAGCTGTTATGTTCTTTTTTCCTTATCCTTGGGTTGGTTGTTGTTTCCGTGAACTCGGCGATGAAATTCGCTAGTGCCTAAGCTTTGATAGCAGTTTTAGAGGCATAGATAATGTCAAATTGTCCAAGCTCTATTGCCCATTTTATCGTTTTTCCTGACAAGTCTAGTTTGTGTAACACCGACCGAAGTGGTTGTTCGGTCATAACCGTGATCGGGTGTGCTTGAAAGAATGGTCGCAATTTCCTTGATGACACGATCAGAGCGAGTATCAGTTTCTCTAAGGCCGTATAGTTGATATCCGCATCTGCAAGTGTTTTGCTGATGTAGTACACTGGTTTATGCACCCCATTTTCTTCTCGTATCAGCGCTGAACTCATCGCATGATTGGACACAGATAGGTACAGATACAGTGTTTCTCCTGTATTTGGTTTTGTTAGCAGCTTTGTGCTTCCCATGTATGTTTTAAGGTTTTGAAAGGCTCTTTCGCCTTTGTCATTCCATTCAAATGTCTTGTTCCCCTTCAAGATTTTGAAGAAAGCATACACTTTTCTGATGACCTGGAAATAAATTTGTTCAGATCTGCTATCCTCCCGTTAAGACTTTGAATACCTTTTATGTTTGTCGGTGATTGCATGTTGAGAAGCGTCCATATCTGCTTTGGATCGATTTCAATTCCTTGCTGGTTGACTATATACCCGAGGAACTTTCATGACTCTACTGCAAAGGTGCATTTATCTGGGTTTAACTTCATCTTGTACTTTTGAAGCTGGGAGAAAGCTTGTTCGAGGTCTGTAACATGGTTTATTCTGCGTGAGCTTTTGACAAGCATATCGTCGATGTAAACCTCCATCGTTTTCCCGATCTGATCTCTAAACATCTTGTTTACTAGTCATTGATTCGTTGCTGCTGCATTCTTCAATCCAAACGACATCACTCAATAGCAGTACGTCCCCCTTTTCGTTATGAAAGATTTTTTTCTTGGTGGGGGGGGGGGGGGGGGGTACATTTGTATTTGATTATATCCAGAGTACGCGTCCATGAAGCTCAACATCTCGTGCCCAGCAGTTGCGTCCACTATTTGGTCTATTCGTGAAAGTAAAAAGTTGTCTTTGAGACGTGCTTTATTTAGGTCGATGTAATCTACGCATACCCTCCATTTCCCGTTCTTCTTCTTTACTAGTACCATGTTTGCCAACCAATCCGGACAATGAGCTTCTCTTATCATCCCTGCGCTGAGCAGTCGATGCACTTATTCGTTTATCGTCTGATTGCGCTCCGGGGCCACCTGTCTTTTTTTTGTCGAACAGGTTTTTTTTTATCTGGATTCACTTGCAATTTGTGGGAGATGATGAATGAATATATTCCTACCATGTCCTTCATTGTCCATGCGAATATATCTTGGTTATCTTTCAACAGTTGGATCAGCTCCTTGGCGAGTTCAGGTTGGATTTTTGTGCCGATTCAGACTTCTTTTTCTGCTTCATCGTCTAAGTAGACCTCGACCGTTTCTTCTTACGGTTACCCGGTGTTGGGTCGATCTCGTGGACTGGTTGGAGCCATATTGTTGTTTGGAGAACCTGAACTTGTTTCATCAGATTGTTATGAAGACTCTTCCAGTCGTTGCGGTAATTGCTTTTTGTGGGGAGGCTTTATAGCAGCAAAATGACATTTTTGGGCTGTTGGTTGGTCCCCTTTTATTCTTCCAATGCCATTGTTGGTACGTTACTTCACACATTGGTGCATAGTGGAGGATACTGCGCCAATCTTGTGTATCCATGGTCTTCCGAGTAGCAGCAGGGGCATCGATGACAAGAAAGTATGTCATTAACACTTGCTGTTTTCCTGGTTCTCCTGCTTCAACTGGTAGTCGGATCATTCCTAGTGGGTTACATTGCTCCCCACTGAAACCTACCATAGACTGATCGCTTGGTGAGAGCATCTCAAAGGTGAACTGCATCCTTCAGAAAACTGCTAGGTATAATAGGTTTGTCGAGTTGCCGGTGTCGATCAATACCCTTTTGATTTTCCATTTAGCTATCATGACCGAAATCACTAAAACATCATTGTGTGGGAAATTAACTCTATCAGCATCTTCGTTCGAGAAGGTTAGAGTTCTTTGCATTGTCTTTGCACGCTGTGTGGATGGTTCTTGGAATCTGATCTTTGTGTGTAAGTCTCTGACTATGGGTTTTTTGGATCAATTGGACTATTCTTTTTCTCCGTATGTGTCATGCAAGACGTAGATTGTTTCATTTGTTTGCTCATTTAAAATGATTATTTCACCCTCGAGTTTGACGAACTCTCTGAGTCGTCCTTCTTTGATACGGCGCTCAATTTGTCTCTTAGATTGCGACAATCTTCGATATCGTGGCTTTATTGTAAAAGAGACAATGTCTGCTCTTATTCCGTTTCGTCGGATCTCCTCTCATCTTCAACGGCCATTTGACATATTCTCTTTTTGCCATTGCTTTAAGAATCTCGCTTCGATTTGCTGTCAGAGCTGAGAATGCTCTTTCATATTTGGGCTTTTTTGGTTGTAGACTTTTGGATGTTCCTTGATTGCATTTGGAGCTATTGTTAGCTCGGTGTCTCTTAAGCTAGGTGATTTCTTCTCGAAAGTTGTTGCCCTGCAGGTCTCGAATGATCCTATCTATCGTCTCGATCACATTGTTCATCTGAGCCATGAGCATCTCCACTCGGGGATTTGAGGGGATTCCCCACGATGTCAGAGATGTCTGAACTGTTACTCGCTGAAGCTCTCTTCCAGTAGGTATGGTCGTTTCGATGGTTGTCTTTGGATCAGTATTAGGCAGCATGTCTTTAGGTTGAAGATTTTTGTGAAGTATTCCATTGATCTTTTGCTAGGGTTGCGCGAGATTTGTTACTGTGAATCTTATTTTTTGAAAGTATTCCCACAGACGGTGCCAAACTGTTGCGTCAAAAAATCGTCCTCCTGTGAGTTTGACTTGCATGTGAGGCGCAACGAAAAGAGATGTTTTTGTAACAGTCTCCTCTTTAATGGAGATGCGTTCATGGAAGCGTAAGTCCCTCCACAACTCTTTCTTGGTGCAACATTTTTTTTTTTTAGAGAATGCGTATCGGGCCTGGACTTGGGCTTTGATTCGTCTAGGCTTGGATGCGGATTATGTTTACGTTTCCTTAGCGGTGGGCCTAGTATGGGCCTCTATAATTTGCCTCATTCTTCCTGGGCTTTATGAGCTAGCCCAATGGATCGGGTGTTGTATTCTCGTGATGAGTCTTTATGCCACATGTACGGCCGTGATGATCGATCTATTTTGATGTATCATCAAATTATATTTTTCAAACATATTTTAAACAACTAGATCCTCAAGTAAAGTTATGCATGTTTTCTTTAAGTTTGATAAATCAAAGTGAAATCTTCTTCATACATTTTCTATTGATACATATATTAATTTATATATAATTATACAAAAATGTATTCGACGAGTACATTTTGTTTTTGAATATTTTGACGAAATGGTTGGTAATTGGAGCATTTGAAATGTATTAAGTGGGACGTTTTACATGGTTATGTTAGTATTTGATAGGTATTCTTTTGAACTTTGTGAGATTCAACGAGGTTTTGCCATAAAAGATTGATGAAGAATAATAAGATTATTAGCAGTTTAGTTCACTTCTTTGATAAGAAGATAGATTAAGCAATTTTTCATATATATGATCTCCTTTATAACGTGCACGAGTCATCGTGGTCTGGCGAGTACTGTTCCTGTTGAGAGTCATCATAGACTCTAGTTTTCTCGAGAAACTTCAAGTCTCTCATAATTTCCTCAAGATATCTCTAGAACATAGGTAATCTAGAAGCTCTAGAATTATCCTAACAATTGTAAAAAATGTATAGCACTCTAGAAATCTCTTTGGAAATATCTAAGATTCTACACACTTCCTCCACCTCCTTAGAACTAGTATAAATATGGGTGAATGTTGAGTTGTGAAGGTATAAGAGCAAATAAGCTCAATTGTGAGTTGTGAGTTCAATCAAGAGTGGGTGTGAGTTTGTAGCATTTTTGAGAAATCAATAAAATCCGGTGTTTTGTAAGTCCAAGTTCTCCTTCAAATACCTACAGTTCCTTTTATCAATTTCAATCGTGCCAATATGTGTGAGGTGTGTGAAGAGCGTCACTAAGGGTGAAATTCCCTACGTCAAGAATATTATGTTATGTTTATTGTTTGTCAATTCCATTGTCCTGAAATTGAGTATAAAGTTTGTCTTACAACCATTTTCAGTTACCCTCTCGTAGTAGCCAATGGTATTAAATAGGAAAAGCGCACTGATCGGTAGCTTTGTTCATGGCGAGATTGTTCAATATATAAACTAAAATATTTGGTGAAGCAGACAAGAAAAAACAATGAACATTGATTTCATAGCTGAGTCAAGTAGCACCTCTCTTATTATGTCGCCCCCTTCATCCGTTCAAAACAAACACAATTTAACGCAACCAACACCTATAAATCCACCACCACACCTCTACAAATCCCCAGTTCATTTCCATTCTTTTCCATCTGCATGCTAAAAAAATGGACAAAATTACACTCGTCAACTTGTCATCCTATCCCTCTTCTCATTCTCCTCATCCTCTCATCCTCTCCTCCCCTTAACCTCCGCAGAGATCAAGAACATAAAAATCACCGGTGGCACCCATCCCATGATCCTCTTGGATAAATTTAATGTCACCCGCGGCTTTGAACAGCTGCTGGTTACTGTGTAGGATGTCTCCCTAACCTCTAATAATCTCTCTACGATACTTGACCCCTCTCGCTTTGATTTCTTCATCATTTCTGATGAAGAGCTAACTGATCAAGTCATTAATGAAATGAAACAAGACCTAAAGGCGTGTTTTTCCACCAGCTTTTACATAGAACTTCTTTTCACATTTAGAGATCTCCACCGTAATAACTTCTTCAAACACTCTTTCCCTGGCTTCAATTCTAGCGCAAACAATCCCTTCTTCGCGAACTGCTTGTATTGAATGTCAGGTCACCATGGATGTACTTGTAGAGATTTCTTAATGGTGTGATTTCAGTTTTGGAAATTATCACTGATTAATACTTTGCCTAGACAAGTTCTTTTAGCACTGGTAAACAAAAAGTTTGGAAAAAGAAAGAAGTGATTCACATCTTGCACTGATGTAACTATTAGCATTTCTTTTTCCATGGTTTTTCAGTGCCCCATTTGAGTTCAAATTTGAAGGGGATGTCTAGATTAATGTCCAGAAACGTGTATAAGTTCCAGTTCTGCAATGAATGGTCTTCGTGATAGACACTAAACCTGTTTGTAATATGTTTTGATTAAGGGCATTCCACTCTTCAGAGCGAGATTAATCTTTCAGTGAATGTTATTGATTATATCCTAAATGATTTGTAAACCTTAAGGGTTTGGGTTATTTTGAAGTGAAATTAATAGGCATTCAGATACACCCCTTGTGGCGGTGAAAAAAAATGTGCTTGCTGAGATTGACAGGTGAGTGTAACTATCCTAGGCCAGCGAAATCATTCATACACCCCCACTAAGACCCACTAAGAACATTCATACTAAGCTCATAGATGTCTCAAGTTTGCCAGATGTATAAAAACAAACATAGACTTGCAGTAATATGGTTTTGTGTAGACATCTTGAAAGCTGAGTACTTGCAGGCATAGATGGTAAAATTTACAAACGATATTCTCCATTGAAAGCTTAGAGAATGACGTATGTATGAAACTGAGAATGGCATATAGAAAAGACCTTGTTCCAGTGGGAAAATTTGGACAAACACTTGTATGAAACTGAGTTATACACGGAACGAGAAAACCTCAATTAGTCAGCTGACATTTTTAGAAAAAGCATACACCATAAGCCTAATAAAACCCCAATTACTCCAAACAACTTCCCTTAATAAATCAGACAGCATATTTCGAATAAACACTAAACAGAACTTACTCCAAGGAGAAGGCATACCTCTTCAATCATTTCCACGTGTTCTACAGCTAAAGGCTTGATTCTCAATCAGAAGGCAATGATCCTCATCAACTGTCCACTAACACATTCAACTTCAAAGTGATTAAACACCACATTTTCAGCCAAAGCTTACATCCTTCAAAGATGAAGGTTCTGATACCAAATGCTAAAAATATTCCCTTCAGCACCATTTCACAAATTCTTTCCATGCCTTGGGGGGTTGGTTTTTCTTCAGGGGGAAAAATGAAACATAACCAACAGCACATACAGGACTAGTGCTTTGACATAGAAATTAGTTTCTACAACCGAAACAGCTGCCCCCCAGCTACAACAAGAGGTTATTGAACCCTTCAAATGTTCTCCTTCGAACTCCTTGAAAGGTTCTTCTAGTTAATATAAAATTGTTGCAACTCCCTATTTCAAAAAAGTGCTTTCAAAGATTCTATTGTTTCTTAATCATGATTTATACAATTAACAAGATCAACAACAGTGCGACTAGCTTCTGCTGCAGGGATAAATTGAGCCCCCATGCTTGATGAAAACAGATCCTCAGTATCAACTTCTTATCGGCAGCCACGTGTTGGAAAATCCCTTTGTTCCTTCCCAACCACAAAACATGACAACATAGGACATAAGAACCAAATAAACATGGGAGTGTCCCTCTCGAAAGCTGCACAATTCCACGCCTTGAGAACCTCAACTATATCAAAATGAAGAGATATCAACCCCATGAAACCCAAGAAATGATCGACCTATACTCTCTATCTGGCATGTTTTCTAACATATACAGTCCATACTACAACGTCGAGCATGGCTTCAAATCAGCCATATTCCTCACATGTTTCCGGAACCTTGGCAAGAGATTTACTTTTCCTTATTTGCATGCACTCTCCAGAACAACATGAGAACCCAAACTCACAAAGGCATTACAAAATACTTCACCATCCTGGTAGATAATCAGTCCTAATAAACAAAAAAAGCCACCTCTGGACCATCTACTCAAAAAGAAAAAAAGAAAAAAAAAAATGAATTACTGTCAAGCGCCATAGACCATGCTGAAATTACATATATACATTATCCTACTTGTGCTATAAGCACTCCAGCACACAATTATCAAACATCTCGACCAATCCTTAATTATGGTTTTGCACTCACCTCCTCAATCACTATGTCAATAGTCATCTACGAGCAAGTAAGAAGTCCTTATGAATAAAAACCTGATACAGAAGATGATCCATCATTAGCTTCTTGTCCAAGATGGAGGCCCATAACAAAGAAAGCTTCCCATGTTTTGCTTTCTTCTCATCCTGACTACTAAGTTGTAATGAGATGTCCTATTTCGCATGCTAGAAACCCTTTGCTAAAATAGTTACTCATGCTAGAAACCCTCTGCTCAAATAGTCGACAAGAAAGAGGAAAGGGCGGAGCTAGCAACCCTCTGGCTGCTTCAGTTCCAAATGCCTGTAGCTACAAGGGCCGTTGCCTGAACCTGTCTCACCTTCCTCTTACTACACGAGCTAGCTGGAAACTGGTATTAGTGGAAAGATTGTGTATGATATTCTCTAGGATTATTCTCTAAGATTATTCTGTAAATATTCTCTAGGATTATTCTGTAAATATTCTCTAGGATAGTCTATGGTAAGCTGAGTTGTATCTTTCCTAGCTTAGCTTATTTGCTACCTAGTTTAGTATTGCTAGCTTTGTATATATATCCCAAGGCTGTGGCCACTATCAATAATAAGAAATACAGTTTCACAAAACTCTTTATGGTATCAGAGCATCTCAAGAACAAAAGATCTCGTACCCACCGACGAAACCAAATTTTTTTTTTCGACGAAACCGACAAAACCAATTTTTTTTTCAATCGTTCTCCAGCGATGGACATCTTCGATCTTCAAACACGACATCCGACTATAGCCAAATCATCATGGGTAACGACAAGACCACAAAACCCCTCGACTCCACATCTCCATCCCTCCGACGGACCACAAATCACAATCTGTCCAATTGTGTTACGTGGTGAGAACTACAATGAATGAGTTCATTCGATGCGGAATAATTTTCGTGCAAAGAACAAGCTAGGCTTCCTCGATGGAACCATAGCCAATTTTCGTGCAAAGAACAAGCTAGGCTTCCTCGATGGAACCATAGCCAAGCCGACGACAGGAACTCCAGAATAGTCATTATGGGTGACGGTTAATTCCACACTCGTGGGATGGATTCATAATACCCTTGATCCGGTCCTACGCTCATCCGTCCCCCAACCTGACGATGTGAAAGACATGTGGGATCATATTCGACAACGTTTCTCGATAGGAAACGGTCCAAGAATCCATGAGTTGAAGACAGTTCTGAGTGATTGCAAGCAGCGCGGGCGCCCGGTGGTGAATTACTACAACGACTTACGAAAGATATGGGATGAACTTGCGGGATATTCTTCTGTCACGACATGTACTTGGGCTGCTGCTACTGAATTTGCTAAAGAACAGGAGAATGAAAAGGTACATGATTTTCTTGTTGGTTTGGATTCTGCTCTTTATGGCACTGCTGTTTCTAATATTTTGATGATGGAACATTTGCCGAGTTTAAACACGGCCTTTGCTAAAATTGTGACTGAAGAACGTTACCAAACTGTTGCTTGAGCCCACGAAATCGAATCTGATGTTGTCGGTTTCGCGGCACAAGGGACTGCTAGGGGAAGGACTCTTGCTCGTGGTAGTGAGCGTCCTCGAACCAATGGCGTCTGTCCTCACTGCGCCAAAATTGGACATGATGAAGACAGTTGAAAACAACTGATTGGGTTCCCGGATTGGTGGTATTCCGAGAACTGCACCAATGGCGGGCAAGGTCGAGGCGGAGGCGGAGGCAGGTCTGGACGAGGGGGAGGCAAGAGTGCAGGTAGAGGCGGCCGCGGGCAGGTCGCACACGCAACAGCCACCTCGAAGCCTGCTGCCAGTACAAGCTATGCTCAGGCACCGATACAGGAGTCAGATCGTAGCGGCATTCCCGGTCTCTCGGATGATCAATGGACTACACTTGTGAACATGCTCAACTCTTCAAAAGGGCAGTCTTCTTCGACCGAAAAGTTGAGTGGTAAGTTTGATTTTCCTGATCAATGGATCATCGATACCGGATGCTCGAACCACATGACTGGTAATGCTAGATTATTTGGCAAATTATTTGATGTCTCTCATACTTCTGTTGGGCTGCCTAATGGAAAAAAAACCATCGCTACTAAGGCTGGCACGATAACTTTGAGCCACAATATGGTGCTATATAATGTATTATATGTTCTAGACCTTACTTGTAATTTGCTATCGGTGTCTCACTTCCTTGCCGATTTATATTATTTTGTCACGTTTACTGATAAGCTTTGCATCATACATGACCGCACTTTGAGGACTCTGATTGGAGCGGGTGAACAATGTGATGGGGTTTACTGGTTTCGGCCTCTGCGACAAGTTCGGCTTATCAAGCAACTGTGGAGGACAAACGATAATTGTGGCATCAAAGGCTGGGACACCCCTCTCGGCAAGTAGAATTTCTTTCGTCTGATATTATTAGGAGTAATGAAAATAAGGATGTTAGTGTTGTCCATGAACCTTGTGATATTTGTTTAAGAGCCAAACAAACTAGAAGCATGTTTCATTTGAGTAATAATAAAGCCAAAGATGTTTTTGATTTAATCCATTGTGATATTTGGGGTGCGTATACTTTGCCTGCTAGTTGTGGTGCTCGTTATTTTTTAACCATTGTTGATGACTGTTCTCGAGCCGTATGGGTTTATTTGATGGCTAAAAAATCTGAGGTGCCTCAACTTATTCAGGATTTTTGTAGAATGGTTTCCACCCAATTTGATAAGCATGTTAAAATCCTAAGAAGTGATAACGGAAGGGAATTTATATGTCTTCATCGATTTTATGCTGACAATGGTATTCTTCATCAAACTTCTTGTGTCGACACTCCCCAACAAAATGGGAGGGTAGAACGTAAACATAGGCATATTCTTAATGTGGCTCGGGCATTACTTTTTCAAGCTAATCTTCCCATTTCTTTTTGGGGGGAGAGTATCATGACGGCTGCCTATGTAATAAACCGAACCCCTACCCCATTGCTAAATAAAAAAAACCCTCACGAGATTCTCCTTGGTTCCCCTCCTAAGTATGATGCCCTTCGTGTATTCGGTTGTCTTTGTTTTGTCAAAAATCAACCGCGTGTGAAGGACAAGTTTGGTCCTCGCTCTAGTCGATGTGTATTTGTGGGGTATCCTTTTGGTAAAAAGGGGTGGCGTTTGTATGACTTAGAGAAAAAGGTGTTCTTTATATCTCGAGATGTTGTCTTTTGCGAACAACAATTCCCTTTTGCTTGTGAAATCAAGTTGAACAATACTGATTATGTGCTTGAAAATGAAGAGTATTATGACACTGTGACTTATTTTGAGGATACTCCCTTAGCAAGGGGAAGTGAGGAGCACTCGATTGTGGCGGGTGGCGGTGATGGCGGGGCTGAGGCAGTTGAGCAGCCCGTCAGATTACCAGCACCTGGTGGCGGGGCTGTGAAAGCTGTACAGCACGTCATACCATCAGCCGGTGGCGACTTGGAGGTTGTCCAGCAGCTTGGTGTTGGTGAAACTTCGGATAATGGGGAGGCTGTGATTAATGAAGCAAATGTTCCGCAAGACACTGGTCGAGGTCATCAAATAAAGAAACCTTCTAGTAAACTCAAGGGCTTCATCACCAACACTGTTCGAGTTATAAACCCTGTCACATCACCTACACCTGCTCCGTCAAAGTCCTCAGGTACTCCTTTTCCCATTGCTTATTATGTAAATTGTGACAAGTTTTCTGTGAGACACCCGTTTTCTTGCAGCAATTACTGTAGGCACTGAACCCTCATCCTTTAAAGAAGTTGTTAAGGATCCTGGTTGGCGAAAAGCCATGCAAGAAGAAATCGATGCCCTTGAGAGGAACGACACTTGGACTTTAGAGGACCTTCCACCCGGGAAGAAGCCAATCGGGTGTAAGTGGGTCTATAAAGTCAAGTATCGATCTGATGGTAGGGTTGAACGATTGAAGGGGCGCCTAGTAGTGTACGAAAATCGGCAAGTTGCAGGGATTGACTTCAATGAAACATTTGCCCCTGTAGCTAAAATGGTCACGGTTCGAACATTTTTGGCTATAGCAGTGGCAAGAAAGTGGGAACTGCACCAGATGGATGTGCATAACGCCTTCCTACATGGAGATCTTGATGAGGAGGTATATATGCAACTACCTCCTAGCTTTAATTTTGCTGCTTCAGGTAAGGTGTGTCGATTACGCAAGTCATTGTATGGACTCCGTCAAGCGCCTCGAAATTGGTTTGCTAAGCTCTCGACTACTTTGAAGGATCTTGGTTTTAAACAATCTTATGCTGATTACTCCTTGTTTAGTTATTCCAAGGGTGATGTTGCTTTACATGTCCTTGTGTAAGTGGATGACATTATAATCACAAGATCTTCTTATTTGGCAATCGAAAAATTCAAGCAACAACTAAGTGAGAGAATTCATATGAAAGACTTGGGCGTTCTCAAGTACTTTCTTGGCATTGAAGTAGCACGTGGGAAGGACGGTTTGTTTCTTTCACAACGCAAATATGTTCTTGACATTGTAAGTGAGGCCGGATTACTTGGAGCACGCCATGCTTCTACACCCATGGAACAAAACCACCATCTTGACACCACCAATGACGCCATCTTTGATGACCCGAAAAAATACCGGCGACTTGTAGGGCGCCTAATCTACTTGACGATTACACGGCCTGAGTTGTGTTACTCCGTACATATATTAGAAAAGTTTATGGGTGATCCTCGTGTTGAACATTGGGACGCCGCTTTGAGAGTTTTGCGGTATTTGAAAGGATGTCCTGAACATGGTATTTTGCTGCGCGGGGAAAGTACTTTTCAACTCTATGCGTTCTGTGATAGTGACTGGGCAAGTTGTCCTTTGACTCGGAGATCATTGACTGGTTACTTTGTTTTATTAGGCTCCTCTCCTGTCTGTTGGAAAATGAAAAAACAGCCAACTGTTTCCCAATCTTCTGCGGAGGCCGAGTATAGGTCTATGTCCACTACTACATGTGAGTTAAAGTGGTTGAAATCCCTTTTGGCTTGTTTTGGGATACAACATGTGCGTCTCATGCGATTGTTTTGTGATAGTCAAGTTGCTCTCTATATAGCGGCTAATCCGGTTTTTCATGAAAGAACGAAACATATAGAAATGGATTGTCGCTTTGATCGTGATGCCTTGCAAGATGGAACAATTTCTACGTCTCATATTCGGACTGGTGCACAGCTAGCGGATATTTTGACCAAGGCTCTTGGTAAATCACAGTTTTATTTACTCCTTCGCAAGTTGGGCATTTGCAATCTCCATGCTCCTACTTTAGGGGGAGTATTAGTGGAAAGATTGTGTATCATATTCTCTAGGATTATTCTGTAAATATTCTCTAGGATAGTCTATGGTAAGCTGAGTTGTATCTTTCCTAGCTTAGCTTATTTGCTACCTAGTTTAGTATTGCTAGTTTTGTATATATATCTCAAGGCTGTGGCCACTATCAATAACAAGAAATACAGTTTCACAAAACTCTTTAGCAATGTGCTATTACTTAGGCCTGAGAGGAAGATAGGTATAACTGAGTATGGAGAAAGAAATGGATGACAAGAATATACCTAGACTCCCTAAGCCAATTAAATGCATTTGGCGACCACATTTCGCCGAATGGAATCAGTTTTAAGAAAAATTTCATCTTTGTCGAGGGAGAAAGAGATGGAGCCACTGACTTCACAGACTGGACTGGTATAATAAAACGCATCAATCACATTTTGACTTTTTTTCCCCAGCTCCCGAGCTTTTATACCAACAAGAGAGCCAGGACCCAGGAAATATGTACCGAGACCAAAGAGCATAACAGCAGCGCTAAGTACATTTCATGGTGATACAAAAAAAAAAAGTTGTATACCCTGCTGAACCCCTATCCAGGTAGGTGTCCACGCATAGATAATGCACAAAGATATGGATCCTAGACCAAAGTAATGGGCTACAGAGAACTCACAAACCCACAACTAATGGACCACTTAATAACAATTTGAACCAGACTAAACTAAAGAAACTAGAGGCTACTCAATAACATTTTTAAACCAGACTACAATAATGATCTGCATTGAGCTCAGGAACTACAAACTAAATTACAGATAATACTTTATCTTGTTAAAGGAATAAATCTTTCACAATCATCTTCCAAAAAAAAAATATAAGCTACAACATTTATTATGAACTTCTTTTGAATAGTTTCCAATAATTTCTAAATTTCTTACAACAAATACAACTTACACATCGTACTTGGTTATGAAAGAAACTGATGTTATTTCTGACTAAAATGTGTGATACCGTGCATTCACATAAACAATGCTATCAAGGAATCATCGACCAATCAAATGAAGAATGAAATAATGGATAGAACAAACTGAAAAATTAATTTGTAATTCAAAACTAGCACATCAGGTGAATGACATATAACAATTCGAATTCAAAAAAAATGAAGAAAGCAAAATTATTATTACACAAAAAGGAGTGGTAATGGGAGCAGCACCATACCCTGCTGTGCAATATCTATCTGTAAATTTCCGTAACCATCTCTTTGAATTGTTAATCAGAAGAAGTCTCCTAACAGGACTGCAAACCACTTCAGAGCTCAAACTCCTCATCCTGTAGAATCTTCTCGGCAGCCTCCTCCTCCTCTTCATCCAGAACAAAGTAGGCATTCCTCTCAACAGGCCTGAACATGTAAAACATGACCAAGTAAAATGCCAGGCTCGCAATCTCCTCAGCTGCATTACTCACCCACTGATACTTATAAGCAGCAATAGTCCTGAGCGCGAACACGACAATTCTAGTAAAGTACAAATACCCAATCACCACAATGTAGAACTGCCTGAAAAGGGTCAATTTGGCCAAGTTCCTGGCCGCCTTCCCATCGGTCTTAGACGTCTCTCGCAGAGATCTAATAGACCAAACAATGGGGAATATAATTGCGCAACAACAAATAATATCCACCAACAAGAACATCTGATTCCAAGTAACCCAATCCTTAATAAAAGGCCCAGTCTCCCCAATCACAACAGACGCCAAATTCGCAAGAACCTGAAGTGGGATCACAATCATCAACACATGCTTCTCCCTTTCCTGCAAGAAGGGCTTCAAGAAGGACCACCCGGTCCCGATCAAAACAATCACTGTAAACAACAACGTAACCCGAATAAACTGGAAAATGTAGAACAACACATCCCACCCATGTGGGGTTCCAGTGACCTTCACATAGTGCTTATCCTCAGCAGCACAGATCAAATTCAATGCTTTCATTAGTATTAATCCAGCCATTAGAAGATGAATTCGATGCACCGAAAGCTTGTTGGTTACACAAACATAGATCCATACAGCCAAGAAACCGAAATAAGTAAGTGCGAATAAGAAATACAGAAACGGTAACTGAGTCTGTCCAGCTGGTAGGAAGTCTCTGGCACCGCCTTCCATGTTATAGATCTCGGTGCGAACGTCCATCGTGACTTGACATTCTGGCGCGCAATTTGCGAAGAAGAGACTGTACTCGTTCGGGACGGTGACGGGATAAGAGTGGTTGAAGGAGTTGAATTTTGGAGGATCTAGGTCTTTGAAGGTGAAGAGGGATTGAATGTAGTGGCTGTCGAGTACGCAGAAATTAGGGTTTCTTTCAGACTCCATCATCACTTGAATTAGGGCTTCGTCAGAAAGGAGGAAGAATCCGAGGCGGGAGGGGTCAGGTGGGGAGAGGGTGGAGGAGAAGGTGACTTCCTTGACGGTGACGGAGACGTGGCCCAAGTGGGTGAAGCCGAATTTTTCCAAGAGGATCATGGGGCGTGAGTCGGTGGCGATCCTTAGCTTCTTGATCTCTGCGGTCGTGAAGGGACAGAGAAGGAAGAGAAGCGAGAGGAGGGTGACGAGGGTAAATCTGTCCATTTTGGTGGAGAGATCTGGAGATGTAGCGGTGGTGGTGCTTTGGCGTCGAGCTCGAGAGAACGAACCAGGAGACTGAATCTGAAATTGATGTTTTGTTTAGTTTACATTTACAAAAAACAAAACAACAGGTGAACAACCCAACCCCCTTCTCTTATTTTCATTTCATTCGTGTGTTGAGTCATCTTGTCTTGTGGAAAGAGGGAAATGACGTTTTGATGCCCCCACACGATTTTACCGCTTCACCTTCACGCGCATGTTGACGTTGTAACAGATGATAAACAGACTGTATGGTCGCGTAGCGTGATTGAGACTCTAACCCATTGAGTTATGCATTGGTGATTAGAGTTAAGGTAGCCCGCCACCCTTTGGCTAAGGTGTGATGGGTGGCTCACTAGTTGACTAATGACAGTATTCATTCGATTGTTTGGTTTAGTTGCACAAACTCTTTATTGCACTAATATTTTGGATATTTCGATTTTGTTATATCAATCTAAAATATGTAACA
Organism: Berberis vulgaris; assembly: GCA_963556465.1. Taxonomy (NCBI): domain Eukaryota; kingdom Viridiplantae; phylum Streptophyta; class Magnoliopsida; order Ranunculales; family Berberidaceae; genus Berberis; species Berberis vulgaris. The sequence goes on from OY747135.1 coordinate 11,314,767, forward strand.
TTAACTTAGATTTTTTTTTTATCAATAAATATTATTTGGTAGTACAAATATTTCCGTAACTTCAGTCATTAATTCGTAACTTTCATATTTGTGTACAAATATCAAAGACACACCAATCATTGTAAACTAACCATCGTCACAAGTTCTACTATAAATAGCAAACACTATAGTAGGTTGTTGATTTAAGATTATGACTTTGTACGAATGATTTTTATTGTCAAATTTCTAGATGTAGAGTTTTTAGGTTTCAATGTATTTTTTTTACTAGTTGCAACTACTTAAATTTTTTATAATTTATTTATTGACGCACCTAAACGAGAAAATTTCATCACCAAATGGTTTCCATTTATTAAAAAAAAGTGAATTGGTGTTACATATTTTAGGTTGGTGGAACAAAGTCGAAACATCTCAAAATGTCGGTGCAACAAAGAGTTGGTACAACCGAGCCAAATAGTCAGGTACATATAGCAACTCTCTAAAAAAAACTTTCACATCCCTCCTTCCCTATTTGCTTTCTCTTTTCCATCAAACACCACCACACTGCCGCCTGCAACACCACCATGTCACGCCACGCCACGCTTCATCACAGTTGGCCACACTACCAATTTTAAAAAATTTCACACAATCTCTAATCTTCTCATATCTGCTATGACTTATTTGGAAAACAAAACCCACCTCTCTCCCTCTATGCTCTTCTCTTATCCATCAACCACCACCATTATGTAGGCAGCACCAAAATGTCATGCCCCATCACCGCTTCGTTCTTTTACTCTCTTCTTCTCTTCTCTGTTTTTTCCCATCACTCTTGCAATCACCCAGAGGACTCTGCGAGATGGCAAAAGAAATTGGACTTCACAAAGGCTCATGTGAATGGAGAACCCACCCTCATGGAGACATTTGCGTTATCTACCTACATGAGTCTCTACGAGGGCCAATTTTTTTGCCCTTGCAAAGGTCGTTGAACTTGAGGAACTCACCTTTGCGGAGTCCTCTGTGAGGGTGATGGGAAATAAAAAAAAACAGAGAAGAAGAAGAAGGAGAAACGAAAGAGGCGGTGGCGAGGTGATCGGTAGTGATTGGGCATGGCGTGGTGGTGATGCTTAATGGAGAAGAGAAGATGTAGAAGAGGGTTCGAGTTGGAGTGAGGTGAAGGCGAGAATGTTGGGTTGTTCTTGTTGAGGAACCGTAAAGGACGAAGAAGAGGAAGAAAATGAGAGGTTTGAGTTGTTGAAGAAGAAGCCATCATTGTTGAAGAAGAATGTTTGAGTTAAAGTGTTTTTTTTATTGGTGGAATGAGATAGTAGAAGATGTGGTGTTAAAAATTCGTTGCCTAGAGTTAATAACATCCCACTGTGTGCTCACACATATCTTATTTTCTCTCACATTTAATCGTGCATACGTTAGATCTTGAAAGTCTTAGTAAATTTCCTAAATGTGATAAGTAAAAAATTTGCATTACTTTCATATGTTTTTGTTTTGCAAAAATTCTAATATTATGATCGACCATAAGTGCATGGGATCTTGTAGCATAGTAGTATGGTTTTATTTTAATTTTTACATATTTACAAAACTTAAAATTCACAAAAAACCTAGCATGCCTTAGGAGATTTTTTTATTAGTCAAAAGGGTATTATAGTAATTGGACATAATGATGTGGCAAAAATTGTAGAAGAAAATGTTGGAAAATAAAAGAACTTTTCTAGAGAGCTAGGCCAGGCAAGCCAGGCCCACACCCAATATCGTCCATCATCATCGAGATGCGTATATCTACATGATGGATGGTATTGGGCCACGCCTAGCACGGGCCTGGCCTGACTTTCTAAAATTTTCAAAAATAAAAATGACACGGCTGGCTTCAATGTCACTGTTCATCCTCCCCAAAATCGTTACTGGGGTGTAGATATCGTGTCAAGACCCTAATGGTCATAGTTGGATCTCCTTGAGATGCGTTTGCAAGTGTCTGTCAAACAATATCTTACCTTGGGGACCGACCATATCAAAAGTTTTGCTCCATGACCCTACAGTCGATCAGACAATCATGACACAATGGTTTTTATTTTTTATTTTTAAATATTTAGGTAAGTCGCGTTTTCATGGTTTAAAAATACTTAATAAGATTCTTATTAAATTGAAATTGTTTCATCCAAAATTCTAACAAAAAAAGACTAGGCGCATACTCCAAACCCAATAAATGAGTTTCTCAACCTTTTTCCTACTAGATTGCAGGCTTGCTCAAACATTGCACAAGCTGTGCTATCACTATTTGATCATATGTTCAGATCTAAACGAATGAGCAAGAATGTCTAAGGTAATGCTCAAGAATGTCCAAGGTAATGCTCATTCTATGTAAAATATATAGTGTAGAGAACTCAGGCTGTGTTTAGTGTTTACACATAAAGTTACCTCCTTTAGCGACAACACAGCTAGTTGGTGATTGTGATTAGTTGCTAAATTTGGCTGTAAAGCTACCCAAACTCAACTCCCTATATTCTCAACCTAATTTCTTTTCTCGCCCTTTCCCTTAGGTTTACTATCTGATTATGCTAACTCTTTAGTGGACAGATCCACACCGTGGAGTTTGCAAGACTAGCTTGGCATGAGGTAGTAGACTGGGAATGGATCTACATAGAGGCAAGTGGGGGCAGCTGCTTCCCACTGAAACTTAAAATTTTCATAATATTATATAGTTTTTGATGTTTGCCTCCTTAGTTTCTCGTGTTTGTCTCAAGATTTTAAAGCTTAATTAGTTACTGCTCCTCATTTTCTATTATCCTTCCTCCTAACTGTTAATTTTTTTGTCCTTGCCCTTCTGAAGTAGAGAGTTACACAACCACTCTAATCTCCTTCCATCACTAAAATGTTTTCTCTTATGGACTTTATAAATATATTTCAGCACTTTGAATTTTTCCTCAATCATTGATCTTTTCTTTCCACAAATTTTTTTATAGCAATGTTCTTTTATAAATAGTAAGACATCAGATATTGAAGCAATTAAACAATAAGCAGCAAAATGCAATTGTGTTTAAGGCTAAGTTTAGATTTTAGATTTTTTTTTTGTTGATTATGTGTTTATTTTTACGAAATAACAATTTTTTTTTTCTTTTCAAGTTATTGTCTTTCCTATGTTGAAATTTGTTCACCAACTAAAGTAATACTAACAACTTGACATCTTAGACTTTTAAGTGAGAGTACAACTATTGGGGCGTCGAGCACCCCTTGGTTCACTATACATAGCAACGATATTGTCCCCAACTTAAACACTCGGGCCTTCCATCCAGGCTTAGGTGGTGTCGGGTTTTTCCCAAAATGCCTCATTGCTATTAGGGAGTGGATAATCTCCTTATAAGCCTTTGTGACAACTCTTCCTTACTTGATGTGAGACTATTCAAGCCAACACTTTCTCAACAATCTCCACCTTGGCGCGAATCGTCACACATCCTACAATCCATCCACCGGTCTGCAACATCTTGAAGTACACCTCCTCCTCCTCCTCCTCGAATCTCATGTGCAACCACGATCCTGTGGGTAGCACTCGGTGTACGAGCTTGACTATTCCCGGCGTTGTTGGCTCCACCTAGTTGCAACCTCCGCACTAACTTCACCTCATCCGGACTTGTAGGATACTCCGGATACCACCTCTGCAAGGATCTGGAGCCTAATCTAGATCATTCATCTGGCGGACTGCGCACCTGCGATGCTCCACTCGGTTTGGCTCGCTGTCATGTGCCTACTCTCCTTGAATGATGGAGGATCTCGATCGTTTACCCGGAGGACCTGCACTCCCGCCTTGGATCTGGCTCGCTGCCCTGCACCTACGCCTATCCCCTGAACAATGTTCCACCTGGTCTGGCTCGCTGCCATGCACATACTCTCCTTGAATGATAAGGGATCTTGATCGTTCACCCGGAGGACATGCGCTCCGCTTTGAATATGGCTCGCTGTCCTACGCCTACGCCTATCCTCTGAACAATGTGCCGCCTGCACCTCCACCTTGCCTACTGAGTCCCAGCCGAACCATCGGCTATGATACCACTTTTTCTGTAAATACCTGCCAATGCAAATAATTCCAACACAAGTCTTGTACCTAGTTGGTGAAAGTGAATGACTAAAACACTATGCAAATAATAGCAAACAACAAGCAATATGCATAAAATAAATATGACACCGAGATTTACGTGGTTCGGCTTTGCCTATTCCACGAATGACGACTCTGTAACTATTTTATTGATATGGAAACACTCACTTGAAGATTACAACGTTGTCAAGCAACAATCTTTGAGATTACTCAATCTCAAGCAAACAATACCACCAAAAGTTTGACGAAACTAGCAAACGAAGAACATCCGAAATCACTCGATTCAAATCCTTATACTTGGCTATTGTTTCACGCTACACACACACCGAACCACGCCAAACTCGTAGCCTATTTCACGTCGTGCTCGCAGCCGGTTTCACTCCGTCTTGCTGCCCGTTTCACGCCGAGTTCCCAGCCTCTTTCACGCTGCGTATGCTGCCGTATTTCAGCTGTGTGCGTGTGTTAATTCACGTTGTATATCCTTCTATTTAATTACGTTGTATGTGTTGCTGTTTTAAATAGAGAAAATGACTTGAATTCCTTGTTTGCAAAGGACTTTAAGTCCTCTATGATTCTTCCCAGAAATTGAGAGCCAACCACAAAGGACTTTGAGTCCTACTCTTCTTAGAGTCCTTTTTGGAGTCATTCTCTGTCTCACAATCTTCGCATTGGCGAACAATTTTAGGCTACCACACAAGCATCACAAACAACCAGATAAGCATTTCCACCTTGGCATGAAAAACCACCAAGACCCACTTCCCGGTCAGAGAATCGTCGTCATGCCCCTAAGGGCCCTGTCCCCTTGGGGCATCAAGAATGAGAGAGCTTGATCAAGTTGAGACAATGCTCAAACTTGATCACTAGAACCGCTTTTGTCAACATATCAGCTGGATTGTCTTTAGTACCTACATTCTCTAAGAGAACATCGCCATCTTCGATGACATCCCTCAGAAAATGATGTTGCACATCAATGTGCTTCGTCCGGGCATGATGAACCTAGTTCTTCACCAAATGGATAGCACTCTGACTGTCACATCATCCTGAGTAACACCCAAATCACTAACCAAGTCTCGATGCCAAATGGCTTCCTTCATCGTCTCTGATAGAGCAATGTATTTTGCTTCAGTAGTAGACAAAGCAACTGTAGACGCCCATCGCCAATGTAAAACAATAACCTGTAGTCGATCGGTGTCTATCAAGATCACCAGCATAATCTGAATCTACATAACCTCGGATCATATTTGACACATCTCATTTCTCATATACTAAAGCAACATCCAACGTACCTCGAAAATATATCAATATCCACTTCACTGCCTGCCAATGTTGTTTTTCCGGGTTTGACATAAATCTACTAACCAAACTAAATGCATGAGCGATATTCGGATGTGTGCAAATCATGGCATACATAAGACTGCCAACTACACTAGCATAGGGAACATGTGACATGTATCCCATCCCACCCTTCTATGCTAGGAGACAACTTACCCGAGAGCTTAAAGTGAGCAGCCAAAGGAGTACTTATTGGCTTAGACATATCCATGTCAAAACGGTGAATAACATTCTCTAAGTATTGTTGTTGTGACAATGTCAGTCTGTCCTTCTTCCTATCTCTTACTATCTCCATCCCAAGTAGTTTTTTTGCTGAACCAAAATCTTTCATCTCAAACTTCATGCTAAGTTTCAACTTCAATTTATCAATTTCTTTAATGTTCTTCGCAGCAATGAGCATGTCATCAACATAAAGTAAGAGAAACACGAAAGACCCATCCTTGAGCTTCTGTGTGAATACACAAGGATCATACTGACTCCTTGCATATCCCTGCTCAATCATAAAAATATCAAACCTCTTGTACCACTACCTCGAAAATTGCTTCAACCCATACAGTGATTTATTCAGTTTGCATGTCTTTTCTTCCTTACCAACAATAGTATATCCGTCAGGCTGAGACATGTATACATCCTCATCCAAATTTTCATGCAAGAAAACAGTCTTGACATCCAGTTGCTCGAGCTCTAAGTCAAACTGCGCTGTTAAAGCTAATGACTCGGATGTAAGTGTGCTTTATCACCGAAGAGAATACTTCATTGTAGTCCACACCTTTTTGCTGTGCATATCCCTTGGCCACCAATCTTGCCTTGTATCGTATACCTGTACAAGTACCCCTGAAATCTGGAATCTTGTCTTTCACTGTGAAAACCCACTTAGACCCAATTGGCCTCTTCCCTTTAGGAAGTGTCACAAACTCCCATGTATGATTCTTCTGAAGTGATAACATCTCCTCATCCAAAGCCTCCTTCCACTCCTATTTATGAACACTTCGCAAAGCCTGCGTATATGTGGTAGGAACATTATCATACCCATCAAGAACTGAGAATGTGCAAGTTGCGCCATCCTCATAGCCAAATCTAAGTGGTGCACATCTGACTCTAGGTTCTCTGCCTGCTGTTAAAGATGGTGTTTGTAACTGTTGAACATGTTGTTGTGTAAGATCCATGGGTTCGACATTATTCGATTCAATGGTAGAGACAATTTTAAGCAAATGGTAGAAACAATTGTAACTGTTGAACCTGTTGTGTAAGATCCAATAGACAAGTTACTTGTTGATGTAAGCAAAAATATGTCATACTTTCTAATAAGAAATTTCATAACATAACATCAAGCATCAAACACCAAACAATTCTCAACACTTTATGTTAAAAAGTTTCACGTTCCATCTCATTATATTTATTAATAGATAGCAAGGTGTGTATGTGTGCACAAGAGTGGTTATTGAGCCTTAAAAACAATGCATAAACTTCACAAGTTGTCAAAAATATAAGCAAGGAATTTTAGATCTTTACTCAGATTTTTTTTTTAATGTGTATCTTATTATTTGTAAATTTTTTTAACTTACTATTTGCCCCCACTCAACTTAAATCCTAGATCTGTCACTGCAGTAGACCCAGACCGGCATTGGACCCTGTTGCATTGAAGACCATCGAAAAACTCATATAGGTTGTAATCAACTAGCAGTTATATTGTTGGGTCGGGTCTGTCCATCGAGAATGACACAGTTAGATGTTTAGAATGACTTTCTGGGTCTCCATGCTAAATCATCATATTGGAACAAACAAACACCATAATCACCTCAGCTCAAATTATTTCCAATAGCTTATGCCTGGAAACTCCTGTCAGTCCATCTCACATCTCTCTATCTTCTGATGGAGAGCCAGTAGTTATGACTTAGCATATGGATTTTTTTTTTCATTTATTTATTTGGCTTTTATATATGTACTTATTTTCTGATAAAGTAGTCATGATCCATTTTTGAATTTAAATTTCAATCTCTTCAGATTGTCACTTGCTGGCTAATACCCCTTCGTTCTGAGCTCGACAAAAAAGATGTTAGAAGTGTAATCAAACAGCATACAGATGGCTCTTTTGTTCATACAAAAGTGAAGAATATTGACTCATCTTAAGAAAAATCCAAAAAAGATGCATGATACACCTAATAAGCTTCAATCATGTTAACAAACTGACTGAACTATGCGATGTTAACAATGACATATATAAACTGTCTCCAGATAATGATTCAGTACCAGTAAACAAAGTCCTTTCGACTGCTCCACATTTAGTTTAACTCTAATGGCATGTTTTATATGCCGAGTAACAGTACACAGTTTTAGTAAATACATGTATAAGAAGGAAATAGTCTCCACACAATTACTCACTCCTTAAAGATGGAAAAACTGCTAGCACTAATCTGGCTGGGTTTCATGACTTTGCTTGGTCACGGAGAAATTCAAACCGGTTAACATATCTATATTTAGGTTTTCTTTTCAAAATTTGGCTTAAATTTACTCCTTCAAAACCATGTGTAAATTTAATAAATATTGATGTCTTTAGTTCTGTCATCACTGATTTCGACGATCTCGATCCTGCAAAATGAACAGCGGTTGAGTCAGAGATCATCGTTGTGGTGGCTAAAGGCATTTCGATGCTTAAGTCAGATCTCAATGAAAATAAGAGTGAAGACTGAATGTAAATTGCAGTGTGTATGCGTACTTTTCTTCCTCCTTTCATCTATCTCTTATAACGAGTGTTTCCTCACCAACTGTCCCTGAGATCCAAGGCGTGATAGAGGAAAGAGATCTCGCATAAGATCTCACTTGTGCATTGACTGAGTCTCTTCGGCACTTGGCTCTATTCAGTACCCAATGCTTGATTGGGCTATAACTGATTTCGTGCGAGTGAATCTCGAGCTTGTGACAACTCAGAGATTCGTTGTTCGGGCCTTATTGTCCTGGACCAAGCCACCCGTGCCTCTGGAGCTGGCGTGTCTTGGGTCTGTGCGCCTGATTTACAGGCTGAACAATAGTTCGCGCATGAGTACGCTTGAGACTGCACTAAAGCCTTTTACGTGCTAGGGTTAGCCCATGCCACATATATACGTATATGACTGTGATTGAGTGATTGTTTAATGTCTCATCAAATATGTATGTAGTTAGTCTCAACAAATTCTAGTAATGATATTTGAAAACGGATTTTCAGTTAGAAAATACGAGGTTCCTACCATTTATTTTATTTGATCCCCCAACCCTAAATTTATAGGTTAAATCATGTTTAACAAAATAGCCAGATTAGTAAATCGGCTTGCTCGGATATAACTATAAGCTGTGTGTTACTGCAAATTAATAACCATAATCTGTGATTTATTTTTTGTTATAAGGTGCTTACCAACGTTTGCAAATCGACTGCGGCGCGACAAATCAAACATTAAATGAAATGAACATAAACAGATGGAGATTAGATGAAGAATTCATAAAAACAGGACAAAACATCCTCTTTTCGATGACCATTACCCCTCCTCAGATGAACACACTCAGGTTCTTCCCAACTGGCAATAAGAACTGCTACCAATTCCCTCTACAAAAAGACTTCATGTATCTCCTCAGAGCTGGTTTTTATTATGGTAATTATGATGACTTATGGAAGCCTCCAATATTTGATCTTGAGTTCGATGGCACTCCCTGGGCAACAGTTAATACATCATGAGCCAAGAACCAATCTTCCATGAAATGTACTATACCCCCAAGAGAGAGCATGCAGAGGTGTGCTTAATTCAAAGATCAAGCAAGAACGCAAGCGAAGGAGTACCCTTCATTTCTTTACTTGAAGTGACAATGATGCCCGACTTTCCCGGTTCCCCGATGAACAACATGTCAGTGTATCACCTTCAGGCTAGGAATCGCTTTGGCTCCAATCTACAAGTCGGGTAAATAAGTTTTTGCACATTTGTACAGACTTGTTAATCACTGGACTACTATGATACCATCTAAGCAAGTTTTTTCCACGGGCCTAAATGCACCAGATGCTGATGAAGATCATTGGAACAGAATCTGGAAACCAAAGAGTATGCCAGGGTACACAAATCTTGTCCCTATAGGCTATTCAAATGGAACATCGTATGAACTATACTACCCTCCGTGGTCAGTAATTTCATATGGCATCCAGGCCTGGGATCTTTCATCATCCATCACCATGAACATCAACTTCTCTTCAGCAGCTTCAGTTGATGACTTCTTCGTATTCTACTTTGCAGAAGTAAATGTTCGCACTAAACCCGTTAATGACTACAACAGGAGACTCCAGATTTACATAGATGGGCATGATAAGGGGGTGACTGATGTACCACAAGGGTTCGGTGTACCCTGTCACAGTTGTAGGGGGTTCTGCTGAGGTGACTATTTCACCTGCCGAGAAAACTACATTGCCTGCTCTTCTCAAAGCCATTGAAGCGTACACAGTAACTCAAGTTTCTAAAGCTGGGAGTGTTGCTGTTAGTTGCTTACAAGTAGTGTTACTTGTGCTCTTTCCTTCAGTTGTCAACTTTGTTCCATTGTGGCGAAACTGATTGAGAATTTCTTGTTCTGTTGAATAACTCAGTTTTACATCGAATGTTTGTCTAAATGCACTCAATGGAACAAGTTATATATGTAGAACTTCAAGTCATTCTCTAAGCTTTCAATTGGAAATCTCCTTATTAAGATTATTACCATCAGCATCTAAGCCTGACTCGAAATTTGGTTGTTCACTCTTTTTCTCTACGGCATAAAATAGAATATCAATCGCAGAGCTTTTGAGATGTCTGAAATGCACAAATCATATTACTGGAAGTCTATAATGTTGTTATCCACGTGCAGTGTTGGCAACATGTGAAATCCAACTTGAACTCATAGTTTGAAGTTTGTCAACAGTGCGGAACTCAATTATATAGTTGCATTTGCAAGTATTGTTTATTATTGTTCAAGATATACTCTTAAAGTGAATGACCGTTAACTGTAATATGGGTGATTTTGCAGGTAAAGACTTGTTAATACCAGAAGCAACAACAGAGTTGCGATGTTAATCAATGCTTATTAGGTAATTAATCTGATGTAAGTGGGTTAATTAGTTAATATTCTTTGTTTTTAGACAAGTATAATAAAGTAATATGGGTTAGGTTTAGTTACTTGCGAAAGATACCAATCTTATAAATAAGGCATAGAGTTGAGTATCATAGGTCGTTGAATTGATTGAATAAAATTTATGTTATTTATTGATCTCTTTTAGGGTTTATAGTAGTTCTAGTTTAGTTTTTTTTTTTAATTTAGTGTAGAAATCATTAATTGGTATCATAGCCGAATCGCTTATGCTAACACAGACTAAATTTGATAAGTACGTAGAAGAAAAGGTTGGAAGATGACGAAGAAGAGAGATCTAGGGCGGTTGAAGCTATGGAGGCATGGAAGATGGCGAAGGATCTCTTAGATGCAGAAAAATTAGCAGGATAGATGCCGCAGAGAGAAAGAAGGACTCAAATAGAAGTGAATTGCCAAGACAAACTGGCAAGGTTACAACAATGATTTCAGAAGGAAATTGCACAACATTAGCAGTGGAGAAGATTGAAGAAATTATTGCACTAATCCTAACAACCAACAAGGAGGCTGAGGAGCACCTACAAGAGGCACCCGTCGTCCCCCAAAGTGCCGAACAACACCGCCACTCCCAGCCAGAACACCACCAACGTTGTCGCCCCGGCACGACATCCCTCAAGCTGGGTCGACAACACCCATCGACAAGTCAATCCTCCTCCCCTCGCCTCTTGTCACCTGACTCTATCCCACCTTGCCTCCTCTATAGCCCCCTGGCCCCACCTTCACACGTCCCACACTCTCTCCACCCTTCCCGCCAACTTTGGAAGTTTCGTTACCCAACAACAACCTTTCCATGCCCCTCCGTTGCCTTGTCATCGCTTTGAAAACCTATCCTTGAATCCCTATGCCATCCCAACACATATCTTATTCCTTCATTTCATACAAACACATCATTTTATGCTGACGAATATTACCCTCCAGGTCAAGTAGTTTCATTTTCCATTCAAGCACCAAAACTTTCATCATCAATCACCATGACCATCTAATTTAATTTCCTCAAAAACCCACTCTCAACCTACTTCATATTCTATTTCAATACATTCACCCAAAACTTAATCTTACCTACAGAAAAGTACAAGTATGTTGGAAATTTATGTATTTTCATATTTATTGAATAAGTAACACAGTGTGTGTCCCAAGGGGTATAATAGGTCTTTATGACTAAGAGGGTGTTTGTTTTTGCTTCTGAATAGAGTCACAAGTCTTAATAAGAAGTTGACCACATTTTTTAGAGTGTTTGTTTTTAGTTCTGATCAGAAGTTCAACTTGAACTTCTGATTAGAGTAAGCACCAGGGAAGTGCTGATCACTTAGCACTGAGTGTTAACAAAAAAAATTACTCCAACAATAACTTTAAAATAATTTTACAATGACAATTGTTGTCCCCATCTTAAAAATAAGTAAGACTAAATTTTGACGGCATACCTTCATTATCTTCACAAAATGTTGTTATTCTACTCACCTTCACAAGGACTCTTCAATGGTAAGAAACTTATCTCCTTCATCTTTGTGTTTCTTTTTTTGTATTTTCCAAGTTGTTCTTCATCTCTCCAACTCTCACTCTCATGTATATTTTCAAGTTTTTATTATGTAGCATGTAGTTTTCATTATGTAGCGTAGTTTTGAAAGCTTTGACAAATATAATTGATCACCATCGTAAATGTCAGGTTTCCAACCCACTCTGCATTCTTGTACGTGTCTCCTCAGTGGGGTAAAAATGTCAAACAATTTTCATTTAGCACTTAAAAATAAATACCTTTGAATTTTACAGCTTCTAATCAGCAACCCATTCAGAAACAAAATAAACAATCCATTCAGAAGCTCATTTAGAACTTCTAACTCCAGTTAGAAGTTAACTTTCAAGCACTAAAAAAAAAATGCCATTTATGTTAAACATGAATAATGTTAAATACACCTCCCACGCAGGCACGCTGGGCTCGATTCCTTACACTTTTTGGACAAACAATCCTAACTGAAACATTGTTTTAAGTTGGCAAATTCTTTTACCCAATGCCGAACCAAACATATTCACTTGGTACATACATATTTCCATTGTTTTTGGAAATAAATTTTACATTACCACCTTACCATTTTAAAAGTATACCAAACATACATATTTCCATTACCATTCCCATTATCATTCTCATTCCCATTACCATTCCTATTACCATTCTCATTCCCATTCCCATTCCATCGAGTAACCAAACGAGCCCTTAGTTAAAATGGGGGAGGGTGAGGAGGATAAAAATGGTCATTATTTAACTTTGACCATTACAATGGGAATGGTAATGGCCATTCATAGGGGGGGAGGTAGGAATGGCCATTACAACCAAATCTGTAATGGGAATGACCATTACGATGGTTTTATGTGATACCAAACGCAGGAATGCCTTTGACCCATTACATTGTAATGGTCAAACCATTACATTACGACGGTCAATGGGCTAACCAAACACGCCCTAAGGGAATTTTGTTAACTTCTGTTAACTTCTAAGAGAAGATATGAACAAGTGTTCTATTGTATTTCATTCACTACATCAAATTGACATTTTTGTAACAATCCAAAAAATAGTAATACTTTTGAGCTATAACAATTTATAAAACAATTTTACACATTTTTACAAACAAAGTGATTCAATAATTGTATCACCACAAATAGTATGAGCTTACAAGTGATGCTATTCATGGTGATCTAATTTATTGTATCACTTTTTTTGTGTAGCTATTTTTCATTTTGTTGACTAAATTTAGTTTTGACTTGAAATTGTTTGGTGAATTGTAATAGCTCAAAAGTGTTACTATTTTTTAAGTTGTTACAAATATGCCAATTTGGTGTAGTGATTGTTACTAAAATGCACATCATACATTGCTTATATAGACATCTCAAGTGAATTGAATGAATAGCTGTCATAACAGACTAACAAACAACAACATTTAGCTAACAACCTATCATAGCAACCTATCATAGCTAATTATACTTAACATCCCCCCTCAAACTGAGTGTAGAGCTATCAACAACACTTAGTTTGTCACGCAGCAATAAGAATCTGGAAGTACCAAGAGCCTTCGTAAAAAGATCAACAATTTGATCAACTGTTGAAATGTGATGGACAATAATGAGCTTGAAAGTAGATGTCTAACTCAGTGTGTTTAGTTCTGGAATGAAGAACAGGATTAGCACTTAGCATAACAGTGTTCTTGTTATCACACCAGATAGTAGGAGATGCACAAACAATATTTAGTTCATAGAAAAGTGATTGTAGCCATGTTAGCTCAGCTGTGACATAAGCTAAACTCCGATATTCAGCCTCGATACTACTTCTAGATACAGTACTTTGCTTCTTAGATGACCACGAAATGAGATTAGAGCCCAAATATACGCAATAACCAGAAGTGGAGCGTCTATCATTTGGGTCAGATGCCCAATCAGCATCACAATAGCCAGACAAGTGAAAAGAAGGAGTAGGTACTAGATGAAGACCAAAAGTAGATGTAGCTCTTAGATACCTTAAGATTCTTTTCACCACTCGCCAATGAGACTCCAGAGGATTCTGCATGAATTGGCAAACACGATTGACTGAGTATGCAATCTTTGGTAGGGTGATAGTGACATATTGTAAAGCTCCAACAATACTCCGATATAACTGAACATTCTGGACAGGATCACTGCCCGTAGCAAACAACTTCTCACCACCACTCATAGGAGTAGGCAAGCCATTAGCAAATTGCATCTTGGCACGACAAAGAAGATCATGAATATACTTGGATTGAGAAGGGAATAGACCATTGGAAGTATGTTGAACTTGAGTGCCAAGAAAATAATGAACAAGTCCCAAATCTTTCAAAGAAAACTGAGAATTCAGCTGCTGAATCAACTGAGAAATGTTAGAAGAATTTGAACCAGTGACTAAAATGTCATCAACATACACCAAAAGAAAAATAGGAGATGGAAAGTGTCAAATGAAGAGTGATGAGTCTGACTTAGTAGATGTAAAGCCAAACATGAGAAGAGTATGCCTCAGCTTGTCAAACCAAGCTCTAGGAGCCTGTTTTAAACCATAAAGAGCCTTGGTAAGCTTACAAACTGCATTAGGATGAGAATGGTCTATAAAACAGGAGGTTGCATCATGTAAACCTCTTCTTGCAGATCTCCATTTAAGAATGCATTGTTTACATCTAATTGAAACACAGGCCAAGCATACATGACAGCAACTGAGAGCACAACTCGGATGGTAGAGGGTTTAACAACCGGACTAAATGTCTCTTGATAGTCAAAACCAGCAACTTATTGGAATCCCCTAGCTACCAAGCGAGCTTTATATTTATGAATTGTGCCATCGGAGTTTTCTTTGATCTTGAAAATCCATTTACAACCAACAATAGACCTATCATGGGGAAGATCCATCAGTGACCAAGTATTATTTCTTATCAGTGCCATTTACTCTTCTTGCATTGCAGAAAACCAATGAGGAGTGTCTAAAGCCTCATTCAAGCTAGATGGTTCAGCTGAAGCCATGAATACCTTGGGCTTGTAGACACCTGCTTTAGACCTGGTTACCATTGGATGACCAGGAGCATCAGTAGGAGCATCAGTAGGAACATCAGTAGGAACAACAGTAGGAGGCAATGAAGAGCTTCTATCTTGGGTGGATAAATGAGGTAGCACTGGATTAGGAGAAGGAACCACTGGACTAGAAGAAACCACTGGACTAGAAGGAGAAACTTTACTGTCATTAGGTGCATGGCTGGCATTAGGTGCAGTAGAAATTGAGATAGATGCAGGGGTAGGTGCAGTGAAAAGATGAGTAGACATTGAAGAAGTGGTACTCAATCTTTTATGAGGAAACGAGTTCTCATTAAACAGAACATCCCTGGAAATATAGATGCGGCCAATAGGAGACAAGCACTTATACCCTTTGTGTTATAAACTATAACAAAGAAATGTACACTCAACATACCTGAATTGAAGTTTATGAAAATTATATGGTCTTGTATTGGGAAAACATGAACAACCAAAAACCTTGAGACTATGATAATCAGGAACCTTGTGATAAAGTGTCTCATATGGAGAAGGGCCATTTAGAACAGAAGAAGGAAACCGATTAAGAAGGTAGACTGAAGTCTTTACTGCTTCATCCCAGAATTTCATGGGAAGAGAAGCATGAGCAAGAAGAGTTAATGCAGACTCAAGGATATGTCTATGCTTTCTCTTAGCAACTCCATTTTGCTGATGTGTTGTGGGGCAAGCCAGACGATGAAAGACACCATGCTGAGCTAAATTTTTTGAAAATGATCTATATTCCCCACCCTAGTCAGATTGAATACATTTAATGGGAAGACCAAACTCCAATTCAACCTTTGATTTGAACTTAAGAAATGTAGGATAAGCATTTGATTTGTTTTGTAAAAGATACACCCAAGTAAAACGACTATATGCATCAATAAAATGAATATAGTACTTGTAACCAGAGAAAGACACAGTAGATGCAGAACCCCATAGATCCGTATGAATGAGTTCTAAAGGTTTATTATACACAGTAGAAAAACTAGAAAAAATGAATTTGTGTATTTTTCCTAGACAACATGAGGAACACAAATCAACATCATTCTTATGTGACAGGAATGTTACATCTGGTAAGGATCTTTTGCACAAGTGACAATGAAAGATGACCTAATCGAGCATGCCAAAGATACAAAGATGAAGATGACTTAGAAGTAGTTGTGTTAACTGAAACTCTTTGATTGAAACAGGAAGAAGTTGTATTGACTGAAATGCTTTGATTGAAATTGGAAGCCTCTGACTCTGGAGCAGCAAGAGACGTGGATGGAAAGACATAGAGACCATTGTTAAGCTTCCCTTCTAAGAGAATTTGGTTGGTGACCTGATCCTTAACAAAACACAGATCAGGGTGAAGCTCAAAGAAAACACCATTATCTCTTGCACATTTAGAAACACTTAACAAGTTCTTAGTAAGTTTAGGAACTTGAAGAACATTCTTAAGAAACAATAATTTTGAAGAATTGTAAGATTGTAAAGTAGACTGACCAATGTTTTGAATTTGTAATCCAGTACCATCCCCAACAAATAGATGTTCATTGCCATGATAAGGAACTGAAGATGTCAAATTCTGAGTATATGGAGTGCAGTGATCTGTCGCACCAGAATCAGGATACCACCTACGATCAGATGGTGTAGAAGAAGTAACACACGTTTGCATTTGAGACTCAGATTCAGCTCCCCAACTGGGATGAGTAGACTGACTGGAAGAAGCAGAGAAGACATTGCAAGGTGGTAGATTTGCTATCTGAGAAGGTATGCCTGAAGATGAGGTCTGTTGAGTGGAGCTCCATGGATTTGGAACACTATTGTCAAACCTGCTATAGCACTTGAATGCTAGATGTCCAAATTTGCCACAAATTTGACACTGAGGTCGATTAGATTGATAACCAGAGGGCCTAAAACCTCTCCCAGATCCACATCTTGCACCCCTAGCGCGAGAAGGGATTGAATGGAGATCTGAACTGAGGTCTCCAACCATGTGAGTTTAACGCAAAAGACCTAGGAGAAGGTTTGTATGAGGTGTGAGCCACATTTATAGAATTAGACACATCAAGATCTTTTATATGTCTTTCAATTCTTGATTCTTGAGCAAGCAAAAGTGACTCAATATCTGCTACACTATATGCATCCGATCTAGAGCTCACCGAGACTACAAATGTATCATATGATTGTGGTAATCCATCAAAAATTGCATTAATATGATCTTTAGGAGAAAGTGGATGCCCTACAGATGCTAATTGATCAATGATGGACTTCAGTTTCAGTAGATAGCCATTAATGGAAAGATCTCCTTTCTTGAGGTTCTGTAACTGAGTCCGAAACTGAGAGATTTTGGCAACAGTTTGAGAATTGAAGAAGGTTTCAAGAATCTTCCAGATATGTTCAGATGTTTCACAACCTACTAACCTTGTGAGTAATGATTCGGTCATAGAAGAAAGTAGCCATGAGAACAGACGTTGATCTTGCTGTTCCCAGTTGATAAACTCTGGATTGACATTGTTGTGTGTTTGATCTTCAGTGGACATAAATCTTGATGGAGATGAGGCATTTTCAATAAACTTCTGAAGTTTGCGACCTCTGATTGTTGCCAAAACTTGTTGTTTCCACAACAAGTAGTTGTGTTCATCCAGTTTTATAGATAAAGCATGAGTAAACATCACTGGTTTTGACTCTGTCATGACAGAGTTGGTGAGTGACGCAGTATTTGAGGAAGTTGAATCCGCCATTAATACTACTAAGAAAGATTGAAATGAATAAGAAGACTAAAATGAAAAATAAGAGAAAAAGAGCAATGAAATAGCTCTGATTCCATGTTAACTTCTAAGAGAAGATATGAACAAGTGTTCTATTGTATTTCATTGTTACTAAAATGTACATCATACATTGCTTATATAGACATCTCAAGTGAATTGAATGAATAGTTGTCATAACAGACTAACAAACAACAACATTTAGCTAACAACCTATCATAGCTAATTATACTTAACACAGTTCAATAGAAGACTTGCCAGGTGCCCCCTTGAATGTTGAGATTCACTTCTCACTTACTAGATTACAACAATGTCATAAATTGGGTACCTTCGTTGCCGTCATTCCTCCGTTTGTAGCGTCCACTGTTTTCCAAAGATCATTTAGTATTTGCTGGAAGCAAAAAGAATTTGAAGTTCATATGGTTAAGTTGCAAATGAAGCTCAAAAAGAAGAAAAAGCCAGCATTTTAGTTGCTTTAACCTTGCTGGCAGTTTATAAAGTTGCTTAGATCCAAGAAACCCATCAATACTGGAATACTAAAAAATTCAATATGAATGAAGACATCCCACGTATAAATGTTGAGAAGGTCATCCAACAATTGGAAACTTCTAAAAAAATGAAGTATCCAATGATGCAAATTGGATGATGGGTCAGGATCTGGTGCCTAGTATTGGGTGCACTGTTGCGCGGGGGTAGGAATTATCCTACACTGGGCAGCAGAGGACTTGAATACTATAATATTATCTTGAACTTTGTCTTCTTCTGTGTCTTTTTTTCTTCAATTGGAACTGTAGGAATAGAGACTATATGAAGAAGAAAACTAAATGAATTGCTTTCGTATTGTCATTGAATGAATCTTACAATGTAGGTTGGTCTTTATATACAATAACCTAACTAGTTGTCTAATAGCTATCAACAGCTCATAAGCTTCTTAACTAATAGAGATGTCTAACTAACTAATAGAGATGTTTAGCTACATTACAACTGAATTCTAACACCCCCCCTCAAGTTGTGGAGTAAAAATATCTTGAACTCCCAACTTGGAAAGTAAGTATTGGTGTTGAACAGAACTTAAACTCTTAGTGAAAATATATGCTTGCTGCTCCGAAGATGAAACATGTTGAGTTGCAATGAGGCCTTGTTGAATCTTTTCCTTGATGAAATGGCAGTTAATTTCAATGTGTTTTGTCCTTTCATGATAAATTGGATTGGCTGCAATTTGAATAGCAGCTTTGTTATCACAATAGAGAGTGACTGGTTGTTGTGATATAAAACCAAGTTCACCAAGCAGACCAGTGATCCAATAAACTTCTAAAGTAGTAATTGCCATGTTCCTATACTCTGCCTCTGCTGATGATCTAGAAACAATAGCTTGCTTTTTTTGTTTTCCAAGATATAAGAGCAGTCCCCAATTTAACACAATGCCCTGTTACACTCCTTCTGGTATTTGGACAAACTGCCCAATCAGAGTCACAATAGACAGTAACATTGGTTGTGTTTTGAGAATATAATAAAAGCCCCATGCCAGGATTGTTCTTCACATATCTGATAACTTGAAGGGCTGCATCATAATGAGACTTCTTTGGCACTTGCATGAATTGGTTGAGAGTTTGTACTGCATATGTGATGTCTGGTCTTGTAGTAGTTAGATATAGTAGTTTGCCAATGATTCTTCTATATGAAGCACGGTCAGTCAATACTGAATCATCTTTAGAAGGAAAAAACAAGTCATCAAACTCATTGGTTGTGAATCTAAAATTCTGATCCAATGGTGTCTTGGATGATTTGGCATTAACAAGTCCTGTCGAAGTGACCAAATCTAGGGTGTACTTCCTTTGATTCAAAACAATTCCTTTTGTGGACCTTGCTACTTCAATTCCAAGGAAATATTTGAGATCACCAAGACCTTTAATCTTGAAGTCATGATGTAAAAAGCTTTTGACATTGTTGATGAACTCAAGATCATTACCAGCAATGAGAAGGTCATCAACATACACTAACACAATGACTATTCTATTATCTGACTGCTTTATGAAGATGGAATAATCATATTTACTTTGGTGAAAACCATATGTAAGTAAAGCATCAGTAAGTTTGATATTCTATTGTCTGGAAGCATGTTTTAGTCCATACAAAGATTTCTTCAATTTGCAGACTTGAGACTCCCCCTCAACTGAAAGATCAGATGGAATCTCCATGTAGACATCCTCATATAAGTCACCTTGAAGGAAAGCATTGCTGACACCCAATGTGAAAGAGAAGCCAACCATTAATAACAGCAAGAGCAAGGACAAACCTTATGGTAACCATCTTGACTACTGGTGAAAATGTATCCAAGTAGTCTATGCCAGCCTGCTGGGTATAGCCTTTTGCAACTAATCTGGCTTTATATCTGTCTACTTGTCCATTAGAATCATACTTGACTTTGTAGACCCATCTACATCCAATAACCATCTTGCCATGAGGTAGTGTTGTAAGTTCCCAGGTTTTATTTTCATGAAGAACTTGAAACTCAAGTTGCATGGCTTCAATCCAATGAGGATCTTGAACAACTTGTGAGTAAGAAGATGGTTTAATGATAGTAGAAATAAAAAATAGAAAGGCAAGGTATTGAGAGCTGAGATTAGCATAAGAAAGATGTCTGGAAATAGAGTATGGACATGTAGAAGAGTTATCAACAATATTAGCTCTTGCCTTTGAAGACATGATGTAATCCTTGGTCCAAGAAGGAGGTCTGCTGACACGTTTAGGGATGACGGTTGATGGATCAGGAAAAGAATGTGTGTTGGAAGGATTTGGAGGACTATTAAGATGATCAGAATGATGAGATTGAATATCATTATTAGTGACAAAATTGTCTAATGGAGATGTAACAGCAACATGAGGAAGAGGCATGGTATGGCTGGGCGTAGGTGCAACAAGGGGTATATCAAGATCATCAGTAAAATGATTGACCCGAGGACCATATAGTGGAACAGTACCAAGCTTGGTGATAGGCTGAGTGGAAGATGAAGAAAAAGGGAAAATATGTTCATGAAATTGAACATCCCTATTGATGAAAACACGATGATTATGAAGGTTCAAGAGCTTGTATCCCTTTTGAAGTTCGGAATATCCAATGAGGACTGTAGAGGTAGCTCTAGGAGCAAACTTGTCATGCACATTAGGATCAGTTGCATAACACAAACATCCTAGGATTCTAAGATGATCTAAAGAAGGTACCTTATGATGTAACATTTCAAAAAGTGAACAACCATTTAGGACCTTAGTGGGAAGTCTGTTTATCAAATAAGCAACTGTCAAGATGCATTCTCCCCAATATTTCAAAGGAAGTGAGGATTGAAATCTCAATGCCCTTGCTAACTCAAAAAAGTGTCTGTGTTTCTGATGGAGATTTTATTAACCTAAATTAATAAGCTAATAAACCTACTTGTAATACCGCAAGTGCACGGCTGTCTAACTGGTAGACAGTGGCAAATACGGGTCGATCCCATGAGGATTGACGAGACAGTCAAATTCTAAGACTTATTTAAACTAATTTAGAGTTGGGGGTTACAGCAGATGTAAATTACAAAATTAAAAGAAAATGAAATTGACAACTAAAATTAAATTGGTAAGGTGATAAGAGAATGGGCCGAGACATCGAATCCACCACAGGTTCTTCGAGATTTGTGTAATCCAAATTATTGTTTTCAAGAATTAACATGACTAACTTAAAAATTAATCTAAGTTCGCAATTGATTTCAGCAAAGGTATAAACCCCTAGCATTGCGTGTCTTCTTACGGCACACACAATCACATATTTATTTTAACTAATTCTAAACCCCTAGCATTGCATGTCTTCTTACGGCACACACAATCACAGATTCAGATTAATTGATTAAAGCAGGCTTTGAATATCAACAAAGGGTACTTCTAACTACCGACTAGTCTAGATAATTAATCCGGATATAATCGGTGAAAGCAAATTATTGAAACTCAGAAATCAAATGTGTTTAACGTTCAAGTATATGGAAAACAATAAATTAAGATACGACAAACTCTAGGAAACCCTGTGGTTTCATCTTCGCCTCGGCGTGGGGTCTAGAAGATCATGTTGGCGGTGGTCACAACATCAATGGCGAAATTGTTTGAAAAACAGTTGTTTCCCGCCAGAACAGTCGCGCGTTCCTTTGGTTTTCGTCTCCAGCAAGCCGCGCTCCTCGCGAGCTCCTTCATCTTCGCTCCTCGCGAGATCTTTCTTCATCCGAACGGCTTCGGTACCAGCAAGAAGACATAGAGAGGGTGAGGAAACCACGAGAGAGAAAAATACGCGAAGGAGGAAAAGGAACAGGGACGGTGAAACAGGGAGGCGCTCCCTGTTTCTGCTACTGCTTGCGAGCTTTGTTCCTCCGACAAGCTCCAGTCCTTGCAAGAAAGAGAGAGGACCGAGAGATGGATGAACAGAGAGAGACCGAAGAGGGTGAGAATGGAGGAGGGAGACAGGGCGGTGGAGCTCTGTCGCGCGGTGGAACAAGGCGGTGGCTGAGAAAGAGGGAAGCAGGAAGGAGGAGGTGGTGGCATCTGATGGTGGTGTTCGGCGGTGTGGATGTTGGACGGTGGCGAGGTGAAGAGATAGACACGAAACAGGGGAAGAAGAAAGGAACAGAGGGGTCGTGGGCAGTGTTGTTACGGTGGTTTGCGACAGTGACAGAGCGGTGGTTGTGTGTGGTTATGTTGACGCAGGAGTTGATGATGTATACGATGGACAGGGTGTGGTGTCTCCCTAGTGAGCGAGGAAGAGCGGGTGAGGGAGGAAGGTGAGGTGACGGCTGATGGTGGAGGACGAGGAGGAGGTGGTGGTGGCGGGATGATCGTACTGCCGGTTCTCGTATCGATCGAGGATGCCGGCAGGGTGGATTGGCGTGGTGGCTGGTAAAGAGAGGAGGGGAGAAGGAACGTGGAAGAAGAGAGAGAAGCTTTTCTCCAAAATGGGGAGAGCTAAATAGGGTTCTCCTATTTTCTTAGGCTTGGGTTCTCCAAAAGGCGTTGGGCTTGGGTTTTTAGGTTAGCATTTTGGGTTTGGGCTTAGGTTAAATTAGGTAGACCTAGGTTTATTTGGGTTAGGTTTAGATATGTGACCATCTACTTTGTACCACCGCTATAATCAACCAATTGATCATTCATTAAATTGTCGCCTTAATGCGATTTCATCGTTCACGCTCAAATTCCTACAAATACATGAAAATGAAACAATAAGAATAAAATATAATAATCGAAACACTAACATATATAAATAAGGGATATATTATGTAATAATTACGTGAATATCAAATAGCCCCAAACCTATATTTTGCTAGTCCTCGAGCAAAACAATAGAAATAAAATTCAAACTCACTTTCGCAGGAATCGTCGGTTGCGCGCACTTACCTTAAACGTGCAACAAGGCTTTAAACCCCTAGATTACCTCTAGCGGACGAGTTATAGTCTCGTGAGGGTTTCCAGAAATGTTACCCACAAACATTATGACTCAATAAATTTCCAAAACATGGTAACTCGATCTATTATCCTCATAGTAAGAATCTAATTGCCAAAATTTTTTGAAAACAACTAACAGTCTCACAATAATATATCAAAGAGTCTCACAATAATTTAATAATACCCAAAGGTTAAATAAATTTCATCAATTATTCCCAACTTGAAGTGTGTGTGTGCATGGCCTTATCAACATAATTTTATTTTTCTTAGCAAAGATACGACTAGATAACCTTTGAATTGTACGCTTTGACTACAAATCTCTCTTGTCACTCAGAAATGAATCACTCAGAGATTGGTTAGTTATCACTCCGTTTATATGTGAGAAAGAGAATAATTTATGGAAACACAAACATCTCACACATAATAATCATGAAAAAATGGATTTTTCAAAGAATGAAATGAATATGATCTCATGGACAGAAATATCAATTACTTTGAGAAGGTTGAATCACACGCCATAGTTCTTGTTTATTTAATCTCCACGTCTATGAACCAAACTTTTACTTAAGATCAATTAGGACTTAATTAGGTTGTAATGAGGCTAAGATTTTGGCTAACAAGAATGGAAAAGGATACGAGAAAATTCTCTGAGAATGGATACACTATTTAATAAGCACGTTGGGCTATGAAGAATAAACCAATGTTGTACACCATTAATTTTTATTCCTTCGAAATTCTTCTTCATATATATTTTTTTTCTTTTTCTTCGAAGCATCAAAATTTTATTTATTTATTTATTTTTTTCATTTATCCTTTATTTTTTTTGACATGCTTTCCCCTTCTGCACAATAAAACATTTCAGTCCCGAGGATTCATGGAATATTTAGTTTCAGCTCTTTTTATTTTACCCTTCCAAAAATATATCAACCATACACATTCTCAGAGACATTGGGTAAGGATAAAAATAGTATGGGATATTACTCCCTAACTGGAGTAGGTAATGGAGATGGGGTTAGCAAAGAAAAAGTCTATTTAAAGGCTCAAATGGCTGCAAACGAATATTTATTATTAGGTAGGCTAAAAGGCTAAAAAACGGTTTAAAGAAAAGAAAAATACTTATATCACTTCTTAAGATCTAGTCGGTATTATGACATCTCAACTAAATAAATCAAGAAGTTCTAGTGTAATAATTCAATTTTTAACGTCATTCTCAAAGCAATCAATACAAGAAACAAGAATAACGAGATCATCAACGAGATAATGCAGACTCAAGAAAAGTCAGAGTTTATTTAATAACCCTCAAGAAAAATAGAATGTCTCACAACTCAATAAGGTTAAGTCTCCACTATTATTCTAAAGTTTTCTAGTTAATATCTTACTGATTAACTTCAAATTATGCTAACTTGGCTTATAGTGCAAGAGTGGTCAAGTCGAAAAATATCATGAAATATATTTAACTTAAAGATAATATCAAACCATATGTTTTCCTATTGATATATAAAAGATTCAAGTGAAAGCATGTATTTTTCAAATTTAAAGGCATACTTGAAAGCACATCCTCTTCATTGGAAATGAACTTAGATTTTGAATGCATTTTCAAATCGAAAAATTTTCACACATTCATAATTAACTATGTATTCAATGGAGATTGAGTAGAATACAATAGTCAATTGTGAAATACATTTCATTTCAAAAAATTTTGAAGAATGCAGAAAAACTCATAAACCTCACCCCCAAACCTAAACCAAACATTGTCCTCAATGTATAAAATGATGATTATGACAAAAGCAGGAAAAAGAAAAGATGAGAGTTAGAGTGATATTACCATGGGAAAGTTTTTACCAATTTCGACGAAATCGTCCACCAATGAACGCTCAACAACATAAGAACTGTGGACTCATCATAATAAATTGATAAAAACAATACATGACACAAAAAGATATACAAATGAAATAATGAAAAAAATTACATGTATCAGTTGTAAGTCAAAATTGTTACGGAGCTAACGAGTATGAGTGAAATGCAACTAGAAAGAACTCGAAAATCAATCCAGACTAACCATAATGACACAATTGAAGCTAGGATGCCTCCTAGGAGCGCTTGGTTTAACGTCGTCAGCCCGACATATATTCTTCCTCATAAATAATGTACCATGAAATGATGAGGAAGAACATAGCGAACACTCCCCCAAACCTAGACACTTAGTCCATGATGTTGACTAGATCATATAACAATAACCGAAAAAGTTGAGGATCCGTCTAACATATAGTAGCACCTACATGCAGCACAACAAAAACTAACACATCCCTAAAATGACGAAGACGCCATGCAAATTCATAGAGAAAATGCAAACGAACCCGCGGTCGTAAAGAAGTCATAGGGATCTGGAGCAGAAAGTTGTCACCAACAGGAATATCCTGCAAATGACTATTTCCTACTCCTAAAAAGGGGCATCCTATGTCTGGTGTCAAATCGGAAGATTGAATGTGTTGCACAATAGGATGGTCAAAATTAAAATCATCCCTCAAGAACAAGGGATCCACATAGGTAGCGCCAGTCACTATTAAAGGGATGGAAAGAGGTATATCTATAGATATATCAGGTGGTACAGGCTCATCATAACAAAATGAATTGCACAAAGATGATGAGCTAGACAGCTCAACAACACCCCCAAACCTAGAATTAGCACTACCTATGGCATGTAGTCTCTCCGAGGAATACTGAGGATCAGACTTCATGTAGAAGTCACTAGGAAGACATATGTCAAATGGGTCATCATGAACAAGCGGAAAAGGGAATGGGTCAGAAAGCCCAATAGTATCAGCAGAAAGGTTCAATTTTGACTCACTAAGTGGAAGGAGTTCCACTTTAGGCTTCCATGTGTAACCTGGATCCATAATAGGGGCTGAATCAAGCAAAACATTCACTTCCCTAATGGAATCATCAATATCGAAGTCTAAACCGAAGTGAGTCAAACATGTTGCTAAGGGATCATTTGATACAGACTGCAATAAGGAATTCTCCACCGAACTCTCAATCATGTCAACTTCACAAACATCCTCGGGCTCGGGAGGTTGCTGACTAACATTAAAAACGTTGAGTTCGACGATCATGTTGCCAAATGACAATTTCATAATTCCATTCCTGCAATTAATAATGGCATTGGATGTGGCCAAAAATGGTCGACCCAAAATGACAGGAATGTGACTAGAGGGATTGTGAACAGGTTGTGTATCAAGAACTATAAAGTCCATAGGGTAATAGAATTTTTTAACCTTGATAATCACATCCTCTATAACACCACGGGGGACTCTGACAGACCGATCTGCCAATTGCAGTGTTACTTGATATTCACGTAATTATTACATAATATATCCCGTAATTTATATATGTTAGTGTTTCGATTATTATATTTTATTATAATTATTTCATTTTCATGTATTTGTAGGAATTTGAGCGTGAACGATGAAATCGCATTAAGGCGACAATTTAATGAATGATCAATTGGTTGATTATAGCGGTGGTACAAAGTAGATGGGTACATATCTAAACCTAACCCAAATAAACCTAGGTCTACCTAATTTAACCTAAGCCCAAACCCAAAATGCTAACCTAAAAACCCAAGCCCAACGCCTTTTGGAGAACCCAAGCCCAAGAAAATAGGAGAACCCTATTTAGTTCTCCCCCTTTTGGAGGAAACCTCTATCTTTTTCCTACTGGTGTTTTCCTCCTCTTTTTTTCAGCCACCACACCAATCAACCCTGTCGGCAATTCTCGCTCGATAGGAGAGCCGGCAGTGTGGATTGGTGTGGTGGCTGGAAAAAAGAGGAGGAAAACACCAGTAGGAAAAAGATAGAGGTTTCCTCCAAAACGGGGAGAGCTAAATAGGGTTCTCCTATTTTCTTGGGCTTGGGTTCTCCAAAAGGCGTTGGGCTTGGGTTTTTAGGTTAGCATTTTAAGTTTGGGCTTAGGTTAAATTAGGTAGACCTAGGTTTATTTGGGTTAGGTTTAGATATGTGCCCATCTACTTTGTACCACCGCTATAATCAACCAATTGATCATTCATTAAATTGTCGCCTTAATGTGATTTCATCGTTCACGCTCAAATTCCTACAAATACATGAAAATGAAATAATTATAATAAAATATAATAATCGAAACACTAACATATATAAATTAAGGGATATATTATGTAATAATTACGTGAATATCAAATACCCCCAAACCTATATTTTGCTAGTCCTCGAGCAAAACAATAAAAATAAAATTTTAACTCACTTTCGCAGGAATCATCGGTTGCACTTACCTTAAACGTGCAACAAGGCTTTAAACCCCTAGATTACCTCTAGTGGACGAGTTATAGTCTCGTGAGGGTTTCCAGAAATGTTACCCACAAACATTATGACTCATAAATTTCCAAAACATGGTAACTTAGTCATTCTATCTATTATCCTCAAAGTAATCATCTAATTGCCAAAATTTTCAGAAAACACCTAACAATGTCAGAAAAATATATCAACGAGTCTAACAACGGTTTAATAGTATCCAAAGGTTAAATAAATTTCATCAATTATTCCCAACTCGATGTGTGTGTGCATGGCCTTATCAACATAACTTTATTTTTCTCAGCAAAGATACGACTAAATAACCTTTGAATTGTACGCTTCGACTACAAATCTCTCTTGTCACTCAGAAATGAATCACTCAGAGATTGGTTAGTTATCACTCAGTTTATATGTGAGAAAGAGAATAATATATGGAAAGACAAATATCTCACATATAATAATCATGAAAAAAGTGGACTTTTCAAAGAATGAAATGAATATGATCTCATGGACAGGAATATCAATTACTTTGAGAATGTTGAATCACACGCCATAATTCTTGTTTATTTAATCTCCACGTCTATGAACCAAACTTTTACTTAAGATCATTTAGGTCTTTATTAGGTTGTAATGAGGCTAAGATTTTGGCTAACAAGAATGGAAAAGGATACGAGAAAATTCTCTGAGAATGGATACACCCTTTAATAAGCACGTGGGGCTCTGAAGAATAAACCAATGTTGTACCTTAATAAGCACGTGAGTGTTTGTTATGCTAGTCGGTTTTAGCCTACCGAGACCTAATTTCTCATAAATAGAATATGGCAATAAATTAACACTTGCCCCTAAATCCAATAATGCCTTATCTATCACATGATCACCGATAATACAAGAAATAGTCGGGGTTCTGTGTTGAATAATTGAGCTCACTTGCTCGGTGAGGAAGGCTCTCTTTTGCACATGGAGCTTCCGCTTTTGTGTGCAAAGATCCTTAAAAAACTTGGCATAGTTAGGAACTTGGCATAGTTAGGAACTTGCTTGATAGCATCGAGTAATGGGATATTTATGTGAACTTGTTCAAAAATTTCCATTACGTCGTTTACACTTGTTCATTTCTTTGCCGGAGCTAACCGTGATGGAAACGGTGCCCTAGGCAAATAAGATGCCTGAGTGGGGTCAGAGTCAAGAGGCGCATCTTTAGAAGATGAGGCTTTATTAGCCTCCTTGTCAGATGGAGATGCAACCTGCGTTGACTTAGACGTAGATGCACCGACACTCAAATCGGGCACTTGTACTCGATTGTCAACCTGTTTTCCACTCCTAAGGGTAGTAATAGATTTGACATCTTCATTGCAGGACTCGGATGTACTACCAACTGCGAATTGACCCTTTGGGTTTGGAACAGCTTGACTAGGAAATCTCCCTGGTTCTCTCTCAGAAGAAGACTGAGTAATCTTATTCACAACTATCTCAAGTATATTGAGGGCTTGAGATTGGTGTTGAGTCGTGGCTTTCAACTCAGATATGTCCTTAGAATTATGCTCAATTATACTTTCTAATCGCTGCAAAAACCGATTAACCGTTTCCTCTAAACTTGATGTGTTGGATGGAGGAACTTGGGTATGGTGGGGCCTAACAGGGCTAGGGGCTTGAGGAGCCTGGGAGACAACAACATGTCCCCCTTGGTGTGGGCCATGGGCCCAGGAGAGACTTGGATGTTTGGCGAACCCTGAATTGTAATAGTTAGGTTGCGGATTATTGCCAGGTCGCCGTATCGCATTAAAAGCGTTGACTTGCTCAGCATAGTATACAGGATAATCATTTTGAAAGTCACAATTAGCTATTGAATGACCAGGACTTGAACATGCAGCACAGACTTCGAATGAAGCATTTGCGGGAAGTGCATGTTGAGTCAAATTCAAGAGTGCATCTATTTTTTGAGTCATGGTCATAACAGCCGTCTCTAACTTTGAGGCAGAAGGGGGTTGAACAGATGTATCTCTAACTTCATATATACCACCCTTACGCCTATCAGACTTCTTTCTCGAATAATGCCATTGCTGAGAATTTTTGGAAAGAGTTTCAAAGAATTCCCATATCTGATTGACACTCATCTTCATCAATGACCCACTACTAGTAGCATCAATCATACGACGGTTTTGAGGGGTTAAACCGTTTTGGAAGTATTGAACCAGTCGCCACTTCTCAAATCCGTGATGGGGACACCTGACAATGAGCTCATTGAACCTTTCCCAACATTCATAGAAATGTTCACCCTCTTTTTGTTGAAAATTAGATAAATCTCGTCGGAGGGCATTCGTTTTATGAATGGGGAAGTATTTTGTCAAGAACTTTCTTGACAACGCATCCCATGATGTGATGGATCCTGTCTCTAATGCATTTAACCACGATTTCGCCTTATCCTTCAGAGAAAAGGGAAATAACCTAAGACTGACCGAATCATCAGAAACGTTTTGGTACTTCAGGGTAGTGCAAATGTCAAGAAATTCTTTGACATGAAGATAAGGGTCCTCTTTCTCAAAACCATAAAAAGTGGGCAAGAGATGAATAATAGATGGTTTGAGTTCGAAACTGTTTGCATTTGTCTCAGGTAAGACAATGCAAGATGGAGCACTACTAGGAAGAGGGGCGAAGTAATCCTTAAAGGCCTTCCCCTCAGCCATCTCAGTGGACAAGGATGATGAACCTAAATAGGTAATGGGGACTTCAAAGATCTCTTCGAATTCTTGTCGGACAAGTCTACTCTTAGAATCACGCACGCAGGTATGCATAAACTAATGGATAACGAAGGTTCAAAGTCAACACTCCTAAATAGACTTCAAATTTTTTTTATTTTTTTTTATGCAAGCCTAACTGCTATATGAAGATGACCTAACTCTAAAAGATAAAACAACGAAACCCTAAGTGACACCTAGATGATGCACAAACAAAATAAATGGCAAACGACCTTAGAGATTTCCTTTATTAATTCAGGGCTGATATTCAATTCAATTTACCTAACCCGTGGGAGAGGCACAGTAATTTCCTATCAATCCGCCACTATAGAGTTGCTCCTACCTCTTTTTCCACTCTCTAACTCAAAGTGAAATGCCAGTTCAAAAACTGTTCCCAGATGGGATATGTTCCTTCACTCGACCACTTTAAGCTATCAAACGTCCAAAGAGGGTCCCTGGGAGCGTCACACCTGTCGTAGATAATTATCTTGCTACAAATTTTAATTAGTGAAGGCCTAGATTCCTAACCCTAAAATAGATGGTGATTAACCTATCCGCGGGAGAGGGCACGGAAGTTTCAACTCAATCCTGCCACTATTCAAATTTGCACGCAATACTACCTAGAACACGCTAAACACAAGTGATCACACAGAAACCGCGTGCAGATGCGGTGGGTAGAAGTTACCTCCGGCGTGAACCTCTTTCGGATTACTTGCGACGCCGGGTAGAAGAGAGTTTCCTCACGAATCGCAAAATTTCACTTCGTTCCCACTTGAGCTCCTATGTGTGTGACCGCTGCAAAATAAATGCAAAAAAAACAATTCAAACTCAAGCAAATAAAACAAATAAGAAAATGACTCGTAACACTGTTCCTAAAAAGAAAATTAAACCTTATTTATAAACTAGCAAAAATAACCCTAGATTTTGATTGTACTGTTACAATCCCTGGCAACGGTGCCAAAAACTTGATGGAGATTTTATTAACCTAAATTAATAAGCTAATAAACCTACTTGTAATACCACAAGTGCACGACTGTCTAACTGGTAGACAGTGGAAAATACGGGTCGATCCCACGAGGATTGACGAGACAGTCGAATTCTAAGACTTATTTAAACTAATTTAGAGTTGGGGGTTACAACAGATGTAAATTACTAAATTAAAATAAAATGAAATTGACAACTAAAATTAAATTGGTAAGGTGATAAGAGAATGGGCCGAGACATCGAATCCACCACAGGTTCTTCGAGATTTGTGCAATGCAAATTATTGTTTTCAAGAATTAACATAACTAACCTAAAGATTAATCTAAGTTCGCAATTGATTTCAGCAAAGGTATAAACCCCTAGCATTGCGTGTATTTTTACGACACACACAATCATCGATTTATTTTAACTAATTCTAAACCCCTAACATTGCATGTCTTCTTATGGCACACACAATTACAGATTCAGATTAATTGATTAAAGCAGGCTTTGAATATCAACAAAGGGTACTTCTAACTACCGACTAGTCTAGATAATTAATCCGGATATAATCGGTGAAAGCAAATTATTGAAACTCAGAAATCAAATGTGTTTAACGTTCAAGTATATGAAAAACAATAAATTAAGATATGACAAACTCTAGGAAACCCTGTGGTTTCATCTTCGCCTCGGCGTGAGGTCTAGAAGATCATGGTGGCGGTGGTCACAGCATCAATGGAGGTGAAAGTCATCTCGGCACGGTCGCGAATCCCGAGAAATTGTTGCAAGTGTACTGTGGTGGCACTTACAAAAATTGGAGGTGCCAATAGCAAAATTGTTTGAAAAGCAGTTGTTTCTCGCCAGAACAGTCGCGCGTTCCTCTTGTATTCGTCTCCAGCGAGCCGTGCTCCTTCATTTTCGCTCCTTGCGAGATATTTCTTCCTCCGAACGGTTCCGGTACCTGCAAGAAGACAGAGAGAGGGTGAGGAAACCACGAGAGAGAAAATCCGCAAAGGAGGAAGAGGATTAGGGACGGTGAAACAGGGAGGCGCTCCTTATTTATGCTACTGCTTGCGAGCTTTGTTCCTCCGACGAGCTCCGGTCCTTGCAAGAGAGAGAGAGGGCCGAGAGAAGGATGAACAGAGAGAGAGACCAAAGAGGGTGAGAATGGAGGAGGGAGACATGGCGGTGGAGCTCTGTCGCATGGTGGAACAGGGCGGTGGCTGAGAAAGAGGGAAGCAGGAGGGAGGAGGTGGTGGCGTTTGATGGTGGTGCTCGGCGGTGTGGAGGACGATGAGGGGGTGGTGATGGCGGGATGATCGCACTGTCGGTTCTCCTATCGAGCAAGGATTGCCAGTAGGGTGGATTGGCGTGGTGGCTGGAAAAGAGAGGAGGGGAGAAGGAACATGGAAGAAGAGAGATAAGCTTTTCTCCAAAATGGGGAGAGCTAAATAGGGTTCTCCTATTTTCTTGGGCTTGGGTTCTCGAAAAGGCGTTGGGCTTGGGTTTTTAGGTTAGCATTTTGGGTTTGGGCTTAGGTTAAATTAGGTAGGCCTATGTTTATTTGAGTTAGGTTTAGATATGTGACCATCTACTTTGTACCACCGCTATAATCAACCAATTGATCATTCATTAAATTGTCGCCTTAATGCGATTTCATTGTTCACGCTCAAATTCCTACAAATACATGAAAATGAAATAATAAGAATAAAATATAATAATCGAAACACTAACATATATAAATGAAGGGATATATTATGTAATAATTACGTGAATATCAGTTTCCTCCCAGCAACCCATTTTGCTGAGGGATATAAACACAACTACTTTGACGTATAATGCCCAAAGTTTTGAAAATGTTTGAACAAGCTGAAAAAAATTCAGAACCATTGTCTGATTTGAATACTTTGACAGTGGAGGAGAACTGATTTTGAACAAGAGAAAAAAATTTTGAATAAGAGAAAAAACTTCACTCTTTTGTTTCATTAGAAATACCCAAGTGATCCTAGTATGATCATCTACAAGTGTAAGAAAATACCTGAAATGGTTATATGTAGGGGTGTGATAAGGTCCCCAAATGTCAGCATGGATCAAGTCAAAAGGAAGTAATGCTTTTGAATGTCTAGTAGGAAAAAGCAACCTAGTTTGCTTGGCAAATGGACAAACAATGCATTCATTAACAGCAGTAGCTTCAGAACAAAAAGGTTTAATAAACTGAATTTTATTCAAAACTGAGTGAGGTGCATGTCCTAATCTCCTTTGCCAAAGTAAAGTGATATTTGGAATATTGCCAGAAATAGAAGCATTACATGTATGAGGAAATACTAATGTGTTGTCCTTAAAGGTGCTAGATGTATTGAGGTTTGATGAAAAAACAATAGAGGTGTTTGAAAGTAAGTGATACAGTCCATGTTCTGCTTTACCAATCCCCTTCACCAGTCCATGTGACAAGTCCTGTAATACACAAAAATCAGGATAGAAAGTGACAGAACAATGAAAGTCCCTAGTGAGCTTTGAAATGGAGATTTAGTTGTATTGAAAATCAGGAATGTGTAGGACATTAGATAAGTCATTTCCATAAGAGATAATGTGTGAACCAACATGATGAACATTAGACACTTGACCATTTGGGAGTTTCACATGTCCAAAAGAAGAAGAGCATGGTTTGGGAGAATGTAACCAGGAAGGATTTTTTGTCATGTGGTTTGTCGTTCCTGTGTCCAAGATCCAGGTTTCATTGAGTGAAGATGATAAACAAGTAGCCATACCTGCCATATTTGCTTTAGGCTCCATGGGAGACTCCTTGTACAGCAACTTTAAAATCTGTTGGTATTGCTCTTGAGTTATAACTGAGTTGCCTTGATTAGAAGATGTTGTAGCATTTGCAGAAGATTCCCCTTGTGCAATTGAACCATTCACATTATCAGTCCTGACTACATTGTGAGCAAATTTGTTTCTAGGAGCTATTTTGTTAAACTTGTAGGTAGATGGAAACCCAACAAGCCTATAACATTCATCTTTCTTATGACCCCTTATATGACAGTACTCACACTGGTCACTACTGGGCGGATATCTAAAAAGCTTATAACATTCTTCTTTCTTGTGGCCCTTTATGTGACAATGTTCACACTGATCCATGTTATTCTTCCTTCCTTTGTAAGAACCATTAGAGGTATATAGAGTTGTGGATTCAGTGAATGAGGGAAAAGTATGACCATTGTTAAAAGATAAGTTCCTCTAATTTTCATCTTGGATGATCATTGAGTACGCTTGATTAACAGATGGTAGTGGTTGCATCATTAATATTTGCCCCCTTGCTTGATGAAAAACCTCATTTAGACCCAAAAGGAATTGAAAAGGCCTCTGGTTTTGCACATGTTGTACATACAATTTTGATTTCTCACACTCATAGGTGGGTAAAAGAACCAATGAACCATACTCATCCCACAACAAACGCAATTTGGTATAATAAACTGATATTGTTGAAGACCCTTGAATCAATGTGGAAATCTCTCTATGTAAATGAAAATTTTGGGAACCATTTACCTTGTCAAATCGTTCCTTGATGTTTTCCCAAACAAGAAAAGCATTAGAAGAGTATACAATACCTCCAAGAAGGTTTTTTGAGATTGAATTCATGATCCAAGATAAAACTATCGCATTACATATCTCCCACTGATGATGAAGATGCAAACCAAATTGTTCCTTGATGCAAGAACCATCAATGAATCTTGTTTTGTTCTTTGCAAGAAGTGCAATGAACATTGTTCTGCTCCAAAGCCAGTAATTCTCTATTCCAGTTAATGATTGTGAGACTAAAGTGGTTCCTGGTGTGTCAAGTGGGTGTAGAAACAGGGAATGATTAAAGTCAATGGATGTTGATCCAGCAATGGATTGATTGATTTGTGATTCTTCTTCTGCCATTGTTGTTCGTAAGAGATGAAGGGTTGATGTGGTTTTGGTTTCAATCGATGAGAAGAAATTAAGATGAAAAAATAGAACCAATGAAGATGAATGTGATGAACAAGAAACTTCAATGTTGATCTAAAAGAAGAATAGAAATGAAGCAGGTAGATATGACTTTACCCGCTCTGATACCATGTAGGAATATAGATTGTATGAAGAAGAAAACTAAATGAATTGCTTTCGTATTGTCATTGAATGAATCTTACAATGTAGGTTGGTCTTTATATACAATTACCTAACTAGCTGTCTAATAGCTATCAACAACTCATAAGCTTCTTAACTAAGAAAGATGTCTAACTAACTAATAGAGATGTTTAGCTACATTACAACTGAATTCTAACAGGAACCTGGTCATTCAACACGGTTATCTTGATTAGTGACTGGTGTGATTGCGATGTTAACAATGACTTGCGTTGTCGCCATTCGTGATGGTTCGGTTAGTGTAAACAAAGTCCATTAGAATCCATTGTAATCAAAGTTAACTCTACCTAATGATTCTTCTAATATCCTTTTAAGTGACCTCTACATAACAAAGACTAATCTTTACGTGATTTCTTGCCTCTTGTAGAGATGGAGAACCTGCTAGTGGTAATCTGGTCAGGTTTCAATGACTTTGCTCACTCGAGGAATACTCGAAGATGGTAACTCAAATGTTTTCAAGTTTTAGCTTTTTACACACATTAGTGAAGGAGAATGTAAATTATTTTTCTTTGTTTTTATAAGGTTAATAAATCTGGCTGCAAATCGATAGCAAAGCTATTTCAAATGAAACACTGAAGGAACTGAACATAAAGCACATGGAGGTTGGATGACGAATTCATAAAAACAGGCCAAAATATGCTCATGTCGATGAACCTAACCCATCTCAAATGAACTCCCTCTGGTTTTTTTCAAAAGGCAACAGAAACTTCTATGAATTGCCTCTAAGCGCCCGCGACATATCTGCTTAGAGCTGGTTTCTATTATGGTAAGTACGACAGTTTATCAAAGCCTCCAACATTTGATCTTGAGTTTCATGGCAATTAATTGGCAACAGTTGTTGCACCATTAAGTAAAACCAATCTTCCATGAAATATGTTACACTCCTACAAGACTAAAAGTTCAAGTGTGTTTGGTTCGAAGGAACATGGATGGAGGAGGAGATGCAGGAGTGCCCTTTATTTCTTCACTCGAAGCAACACAAACACCTTTTAATTCTGATAGTGTAATCAACCAAAATAAGACATCATTTTACCTTCAGTGTAGCAATCGTTTTGGCTCCAATCAACAAGTTGGGTAAGTGAAATTTACATCATGGTTATGTAATGAATATCCAACATCAAACAATGATTATACAAGTTATTAAAGAAAGAAAGTCTATCTATGTTACAGAATAGGAAAGTGTTACAGAATAGGAAAGTCAGTATAAAATATGTTAGGAAAGTCGGAATAAAATAAAACGTCTTAGGTTTATAAGCTTTATACTTGTATTCAGTCAATGAATAAACAATAATATTTCAATACAATTCTTTACATGGTATCAGAGCAACTTTCTTTGGTGACCTAAGACTTTGGGGATTCAAACTCTTCCCCGCCTCCGACAACTACGCTAGGCGTAAGAGGCGGGGAAGGAATGACAATAGCAGGAACATCCTCAACAGCAGGTTTAGCCAAATTGAAGGGAAATTGCACACTACAACAACTTCATGTAGAGCAGCCACACGCAACCAACGTACAACTCAAACAAGGAAGGGAGGATAGCAACAATAGCCTGCCTCAATCAATCAGCAATAACAACTTAGTGGTGTTTCTGATCTTCAAACAGCAGCAACTTCACGCAGCCAGATCCTCGACCTTGATGCCAATCAGCATGCCCAAGGAGAGATCATAAAAAAAAAGCGTTGACTCGAATTGAGCAACACCAAAACCTGTGTTGTCTCGAATTGACAATACCAAAATCTATATTGACTCGAATTGAGCAATACCAAAATCTGTGTTGACTCGAATTGATCAATACCAAGACTCGAATTGAGTCATGATTTTTTCATACATGAATCTTCCATAATTTGTGTTGACTCGAATTTAGTCATGGTTTCTTCATACAGGAATCATCCAGAATTCGACAATCATGATGTCTCGAGTCGAACCATTAGCAGCTTCACTCGACAGTCATGATTTATTCACTTCAAAGTTTCCTCCAAGCTCCACATTTCGTCTGCGACTACATGTCCAGCTTGCGGGGGAATGTTAAAGGAAAGAAAGTCGACCTATGTTACAGAATAGGAAAGTCAATATAAAATATGTTAGAAAAGTCGGAATAGAATAAAAAGTGTCAGGTTTCCTAGGTCAGAATTAGCTTCTATTAAGTCATTGAATAAACAATAATATTTCAATACAAGTTGATTATTATATTTATAGTATCACTCACAAACTTTGACTACTTTGCAACAATTATTTTTTTCTTGTTTCGACAGGGATCTGTATGCTCCAGGTGTAGATAGTGGCAACCAAATATGGATACCAAAGAGCATGCCGATGCCGGGCCATACAAACCTTGTTCCTTCATTTTATGTAAACACAACATCTTATCGTACAGAATAATACCCTCCATTTCCAGCGATTTCATTTGCCACTCAAGCACCAAATCTTTCTTCACCAATCACCATGACGGTGAATTTTTTCCTCAATGTCCCGCTCTTGGCCTTCTTCTTGCAAAAGTATTCATTCAACCACCACATAATAACAGTAGCAATGGGGGAGGCCAAGTTTTCATAAATGGGCATGATAAAGGGGTGGGTTACATTTCAGACACCTATGGGAACGTTACGGTGCTTAAGATGTATCCAGTTACTGTCGTGGGTTCAGCCAATGTGACTGTCTCAGCTGTAGAGAACACCACATTGCCTGCTCTCATCAATGCCATGGAAGTATACACAGCGATTGAAGTTCAAGTTTCTCAAGGAGGCACTGTTGCACTCTCAGTGCTTACAACTTGTCTTTATCACGTTGTGTCCGTTGATTGGCAACCTTATAGTACCCTTTTGGTGAAATTAGTAATTGATACTAGGGTTGTTAAGTAGTTTTTTGAAATAAAAAATGTAATAATAAGGGGACAAGCATGTGTAATAATGGTCTTGGGTTCAGAGCACTTGCAAGGGAGTTCTTTGTAACATAAAGCCACTGTGAACTTAATATGTGAAAGATCGCAATGAAATTAAAGGGAAAAACTAACCCCGTTGAGTTATGCACACAATATCTAACAGCACCTCCTTGGTTCCCTTAACTCGAGTAACTAGCCCAACAAGTTCAACTCAGGATCCTTGTTTAGATCCGAGGAACCGGTTATATTAAATGTAAATGCTTTGTATCTAATCAAATGAAAAACAGAGCACAGAGGTAAGGGAATGAATGGTACTTCGATTTCAATATATGGGCTGTCCATTGCTTTCTTGAATGTGGAGATCCATTTCGCAACAACAATATCATCATACTGTAAGAACGAAAGAATCCCACCCACTTATTAGAAACAAAAATATCATCAAATAGATAATCAATGAACAGAAGAAATCTGAAAAAGATAATACATCCATCCATGAATGGAGAATAAGTACAAACGAGGATAACAATAGCAGCACCAACTGCATAGGTTAAATACATTGGTAAAATTTATGATCTTCGTAGTTTTAATTCCCCAGTCAGTCTTACTAATCCTAGGATCTTGGGATTCAATGCAACATAAAATCGAAGACAAGCAATCCAACCCACTTTGAATCAAGGTTTATGATCACAAATGAAGCCTCGTTTAAAAACCCTAGGTTCTGGCTCCATTAACCATTTTTAAGGTAAATAGCTAGGTCTTTAATGGATAATTCTGAACCATTTAAGTGTCTTTGGCAGGGGAAATTTAAACTTGTAATACCGTCCGCCACAAATCTTAAGATGACACTTGATGTGGCCACATATGCCTAGCTAAAAGACTGTTAAAATCTCATACTGATGTGCAATGTTACAAATCCCTATGAAAAGGCACATTTTTTTTTTTTTTTTTTCGTAAAGTAGAACAAACATCTCAACGCACCATTACCGTAATCACCTATGGCCCGAGTGGATTTGAACATCAACTTGGTCAACCCAATTACAAGAGAGTAACTGGTGCGATGTTAAACAATCACTTGTAGTCTCTCCATTTGTGATGGTTCTGTTAGTTTAAACAAAGGACATATGAGTCCATCCAAACTCAATTAAACTCTAGCTAATGATTCCTTTTATATGCTCTGTGAGATATATTTTATCCTTTTATATGCTTTCAAGTGACCTCTATAAGAAAAAAACAGATCTTTCTCTACTGTCTATATATTTCCTTCTTCCTGTTTATAAGTATGATGGAGAAACTGCAAGTAGTGATCTGGTTGGGTTTCATGACTCTGCTTACTCATGGATTATCTAAAACAGGTAAGCTTTTTATGTTGTTTTCATTTTTATTTCCTTGAAAATTTTGACTTTTTACATGCATTAGTAAGGAGAAGCAGTGTTAAATTATTTTTATTTGTTTTCATAAGGTAACCATGACGGGGGTAACGAGGACTGGGTGCAAATTGATTGCGGAGCTATTTCAAATGAAACACTGAAGGAACTGAACATAAGCACATGGAGATTGGATGAAGAATTCATAAAAACAGGTAAAAACATGCTCATGTCAATGAAGACAACCCCTCCTCAAATGAACTCCCTCCGTTTTTTTCCCGAAGGCAACAAAAACTGCTACAAGCTCTCTCTAAATATAAACTGGGGGTATCTCCTTAGAGCTGGGTTCCATTATGGTAACTACGATGGCTTATCAAAGCCCCCAACATTTGATCTAGAGTTTGATGGTAATCAATGGGCAACGGTTGTTACAACTTTGAGTGAAGAGCCAATCTTCCATGAAGTATACTATACACCTATGAAACGGAAAGTTGAAGTGTGTTTGGTTCGAAGGAACACGGATGAAGGAGGTTCAGGAGTGCCCTTCATTTCTTCACTTGAAGCAACACACACGCCTTTTGGTTTAGATGGTACAGCTAACAAAAATAAGACGACATTTTACCTTCAGACTAGGAACCGGTTTGGTTTCAATCATCAAGTTGGGTAAGGAAATTTGACTCATATTCTTACTCATGTTTTATCTAGGGGATGTACAACACCAAACAAAAATTATATAAGTTTCAACATTTTTCTTTTTTTCACAGGGGTCTAGATGCACCAGGTGTAGATATTGGCAACCGAATATGGAAACCAAAGAGCATGCCGGACTATATAAACCTTGTTCCTTTATCATATCCAAATGAAGAGTTCAGTGGTGCAGATTACTACCCTCCAAGTGAAGTGGTTTCATTTGCCATTCAAGCACCAAATCTTTCTTCATCAATCACCATGACTGTCGATTTTTCCTCAAAAGTGCCACTCTCGGCCTTCTTCATATTCTACTTTGCAAGAGTATTTATTCTACCACCACCTAAGGGTAGCAACGGGAGAATCCAGGTTTTCATAGATGGCCGTGATAAAGGGGTGGTTGACATTTCAGACACCCTTCGTAATGTTACGGTGCTTACGGTGTATCCAGTTACGGTCGTGGGTTCAGCCAATGTGACTATTTCAGCTGCTGAGAACACTACAGTGCCTGCTCTCATCAATGCCATGGAAGTATACACAGCAATTGAAGTACAAGGTTCTCAAGGTCGCAATGTTGTTCTCAACTGGTTACAGCTTGTGTTTTTTGTCTTGTCCCCTTTACTGGGCAGCCTTATAATTCCATTTTGCTGAAATATTCAGATGGTCTTATTAAGCTGAGTACATCAACGTGTAATACAAGGACTAACAAATCAATACTTCGGGGAAATTTTCAGAGGCTTTTCCTGAAACCCAAATCCTTTGAACCGAGTGATGAACTGAGTGTTCTTTAAATCCACGCATGTCAAAAAAAAGGGAAATTTTCTCAGAAAACAATAGGAAACCCAAATCTTCTTCAGCCAATATTAAAATTTCTACAAATTCTTCAGTTAGTATTCTGAGACTTTTTTGCTCTTGTGAACATATTTTTTCAGTTTTTTTTTTTTTTTTTCAAGAGATAGAATGAGATAATGACCACTAATATTTTTTTTATCAAAAGGTAAAATCCCTTGTTGGATCACAATGGTTGTTACACAAAAGCTCAACTTAAAAGCATTATTTAAGGTACCAACATAATACTCTCCCAATTAGCATACAGAGAGTCGAAAAGACTACTCCGTAAAAGAGGAAAGATGTGATATCAAACTCCATAGGGTAATCATTGCTTCTGACACAAATGCATTCAATCCTAACTGTTGGGACAAATACCAAGGAAATAATCTAAAACAATAATAAATGAGACACCAAGGTTTACGTGGAAAATCCTTCAATGTGAAGGAAAAAACCATGGGGCAAATCCGAGAGAATCCACTAATCAAATAAGAAGTATAATAACTTCTCAAGCTTTTTGCCCAAAGCTTGAGTAATACAGGGAGTAAATAACACGGGTTACCTCACAGCAAATTAACCCAAAAGCTTTTTCAACTTCTTCTACCAAATCAATCGACAAAACTAAGTCGATATCACAGCCACGCGTCACACTTTGTAGCACAAAATCGCGCCCAAAGAATCAGACACAAAGTCACCGTCCACGCGCACACAATCGCACCAAATACCAAAGAGAATACTATGTTCTCTGTTGCTTATTCACGCAACAGCTTCTCTGAAAACACTATATCATAAAACTTTGTATTATGTACCTATTTATACTTGTTTGCAACCACCCAAATAGAACATTGTTTCTATTTAATTAACCAGCTGCCAAATAGAACTTTGTTTCTATTTAATTAACAATGCCTCAAATAGAATTTTGTTTCTATTTATTTCTGTTTTTGTTTCTTATTGAAAACATTTTTTCCTTATTCAACCAAACTTGAAATTATGTTTGATTACTTACCAAAGTTGGATCCACCCTAATGGGCTGGACCTCAACACTTGAAATCATATTAGGCCATTCCAATGAGTTCTCTACAGAACTCATGTTTTCCTTTTGAAACTACTTTTGTCATCATGTCGGAAGGATTTTCACTAGTATGAATCTTTGCAACCTGGAAACAATTTTTCTCAAGCACATCACGTATCCAGTGGTAACGTGTATCAATATGCTTGGTAAGTCCATGGTATGTTGCATTCTTACTCAACTCAATAACACTCTGACTATCACAATGCACCACATACTTATTCTGATTCACACCCAGCTCCTTGAGCAATCTTTTCAACCATAACATTTCCTTCCCTGCTTCATTAATGGCAATATACTCGGCTTCAGTAGTTGACAAAGCAACACACTTTTGCAATCTAGACTGCCAAGCTACAGATCCCCCTGCAAAAGTGAAAACATAACCTGAAGTCGACATCTTCTTGTCTAAATCACCTGCAAAATCTGCATCTGTGTACCCTTCTAACACAACTCCTGAATTACCAAAGCTTTGAAGTACATTTCAAATATCTCATAATCCATTTAACTGCAACCCAATGTTCCTTTCCTGGATTTTCTGAATACCTACTCACAACACCGACTGCTTGAGCAATATCTAGTCTTGTACAAACCATAGCATACATCAAACATCCTACAGTAGAGGAGTATGGAATACCTGACATATGCTTCTTTTCTTCATCGGTACGAGGAGATAACTTGGCACTTAACTTGAAGTGATTAGCAAGTGGAGTACTTACGGGCTTAACATCATTCATGTTGAACCTTTCAAGTACTTTTTCAACATATTTTTCTTGTGACAACCACAACTTCTTAATTTTTCTGTCACGTGTAATCTTCATCCCTAGGATGTGTTGAGCTTGCCCCAAGTCTTTCATATCAAAAGAGCTCAACAAATCTTTTTTTAACTTGCCAATCATATCAACATAAATCAAAATAATAATGAAGCTATCAGGCGAAAAATATCTGACATAAACACAATGGTCTTGAAGTGTTCTCTTGTAGCCATGTCTTACCAGAAAAAAGTCATACTTCTTATACCACTGTCTCAGAGTCTGTTTCAATCCATAAAGGTTTTTCTTCAATCTGCAAACCATATGTTTTTTTCCCTTTTACTTCAAAACCCTCGAGTTGTGCCATATAAATTTTTTCATGCAAATCCCCATGAAGAAATGCAGTTTTAACATCTAACTGCTCAATCTCAATATTCAGGCTAGCTGCAAGACTTAACACCATGTCATCTTCACCACGGGTGAAATATCTCATCAAAATATATCCCCTTCTTTTGCGCAAAGCCTTTTACCACTAACCGAGCTTTGTGCTTCATATTCTTTCCATCACCATCCTTTTTCAATTTGTACACCCATTTATTTTTCAAAGGTTTTCTACCTTTTGGAATCTCAACTAAATTATAAGTACCATTCTTATGCAAGGAACTCATATCTTCTTGCATAGCTTTCAAACAACTATCTTTATCTTTATGATCTAGTACTTCTTGAAAATTTTCTGGTTCACCTTCTTCTATAAGGAAAACATACTCATCATTGGGGTACTTCTTTGAAGGTTGGCACTCTCTGGTAGACCTTCTTAATTGAGGCTCTACTATTTCTTGCTGAAGGGGTTGCTCTTCATGCACAGTCTCATCTGTTTCTACATGATCATCATTAACAACTTCATTTTTTGGCATATAGTCACCAACTATATCATCTGGCATCTCTCCCCCATTTTCAACATGCAACAAAGGAGGAGGAAGTGGTGTAAGATCTGCTACCTCATTATTTATCTGCTTGGGCTTTTCAATTTTCTCAAAATCTGCAATGATATGATCTTCATAAAATACCACATCTCTGCTTCTAATAATTTTCTTATTCTCAGGATCCCATAATCTGTAGCCAAACTGCTCATCTCCATAACCAATGAAAATACATGGAGATGCCTTCTCATCACGCTTTAATCTCTTCTCCTTCGTACATGAACAAATGATTTACAACCAAATACCTTCAGATGAGAGTATGAACTATTTTTCCCTCTCCACACTCTTTCTGGAATGTCACCGTCTAAAGGGAATGAAGGAGACCTGTTGATGAGATAACAAGCTGTACTAGCAGCTTCAGACAAGAACTCTTTTGGCAATTTATCCATGCGAATCATGTATTTCACCTTTTCTACAATATTTCGGTTCATTCTTTCTACTACCCCATTATGTTGTGGAGTGCCAGGAATTGTCTTTTCATGCCGTATACCAAGCTTACTACAATAAGCTTTAAATTCTTTTGATGTGTACTCTCCACCATTATCACTGCAGAGACACTTCAAAATTCTACCTGTTTTTCTTTTAACCTTGGCATGAAACTGCTGGAATAGCTGAAAAACCTAGTCCTTAGATCTGAGAAAATATATCCACACCTTTCTTGATGCATCATCAATAAATGTCA
The DNA here is from genome assembly GCA_963556465.1 of Berberis vulgaris. Lineage (NCBI taxonomy): Eukaryota > Viridiplantae > Streptophyta > Magnoliopsida > Ranunculales > Berberidaceae > Berberis > Berberis vulgaris. The sequence goes on from OY747135.1 coordinate 11,359,492, forward strand.
AGAAATATCTATTACCACCAAGAGATTCTACTTCAATGGGATCACAAACATCAGTGTAAACCAAATCCAACAAGCCATATTTTCTTTTTGATGATCTACGAAATGCAACTCTATGATGTTTACCAAATAAACAATAATCACAGGGGTTAAGAGGAATACCTTTCAAGGAGGGAATTAATTTCTTCTTTTCTAAGAGTTGCATACTTTTCTCACTCATGTGTGCAAGTCGCCTATGCCACAAATTTGTAGAAGAACCATCTTCAGCTGCATTCAAACCAGTCTTACACAATTTCACCTGAGTCTTGTATAGTGTGCAACACGCCTTACCCTTTGCGACAACAAGTGAACCTTTGGTAAGCTTCCATGCACCATTACCAAAATAATTAATATACCATTGTTTATCCAAAACAAGTCCAGAAATAAGGTTCAGACAAAGATCAGGAACATGACGTACATCTTTCAAAGTCAAAGCGCACCCCGTATTAGTTTGGACACACATCACCTATTCCCACTATTTTAGAGTTGCTAGTGTTTCCCATCTTCACATTGCCAAAATCTCATGCTCTATAAGTAGTGAAATAATAGTCTTTCCTTGGGGTTGCATGATAAGATGCACCAGTGTCAATAATCCATTCCCTTCATTCATTTGCAACATGCAAACATTCACCTTCGCCATACAAAAGAGCCACGGGTTCATCAGTAACAGCAGCTGTAGCTTCTTTACTATCATCATTCTTCACTTTTCCATCTTTCAAATCTCTTTTGTAACTATAACATTGTTTTCTGAAATGACCCGGTTTACCACAATAATGACACTTAAAACTTTTATCTCTTGACTTTGATCTCCCTCTTGACTTATCACGATTTTTATCATAACCATGATATTTCTTATATTTTTCTCTCCTCCTGTTTTTAGTCACAAGTGCTTGGGAATGATCAGTACCGACAGACTTCCTTCTAGTCTATTCATTAAATAAACTACCGGTAACCACTTCCATGGTAAGTTGTCCATTCGGTGCCGAATTACTAATCGACACCACCAATGTTTCTCAGCTTTCTGGTAATGAGCTAAGAAGTAATAGTGCTTGCATTTCATCATCTAACACTATCTTAATGTTGGACAACTGATTCACCACACTTTGCACCTCATTCAAGTGCTCAGCAATAGAACTACCTTCCTTGAATTTCAAGTTCACTAACTTTTTGATCAAGAAGGCCTTGTTTGCAGCGGTTTTCTTTTCATATAAATTCTGGAGTTTGGTCCAAAGAGCATGTGCAGATGTCTCAGCTGACACATGATGAAATACCGAATCATCTAACCATTGCCTGGTGTGACCAATAGTCTTTCTGTTTAATTTCTTCCACTCTTATTCTGACATATCCTTGGGTTTAGTTGCATCTCCCTCAATTGGAGGGTACAAATCTTTACAGTGTAATATCTTCCATCTTGGCTTTCCAAATAACATAGTTTGAGCCATTAAGGCTAATCATCCTTGTATTGTTGTTATTTTCCATGTCAACTATCTTAATTGACAATCTCCTAGCAATTGCTCGGATACCACTTTGTTGGGACAAATACCAATAAAACAATACCAAGGAAATAATCTAAAACAATAATAAACTAGACACCAAGATTTACGTGGAAAACCCTTCAATGTGAAGGGAAAAACCACGGGGCAAATCCGAGAGAATCCCCTAATCAAATAAGAAGAAATACAATAAATTCTCAAGCTTTTTGCCCAAAGCTTGAGTAATACAAGGAGTAAATAACACGGGTTACCTCACATCAAATTAACCCAAAAGCTCCTTCAACTTCTTCTACCAAATCAATCGACAAAACTACGTCGATATCGCAGCCACGTGTCACACTTTGTCGCACAAAATCACGCCCAAAGAATCAGACACAAAGTCATCGTCCACGCGCACACGGCCGCACCAAAGAGAATATTATGTTCTCTATTGCTTATTCACGCAACAACTTATCTGAAAACACTATATCATAAAACTCTGTATTATGCACCTATTTATACTTGTTTGCAGCCACCGAAATAGAACCTTGTTTCTATTTAATTAACCAGCTGCCAAACATAACTTTGTTTCTATTTAATTAACATCGCCTCAAATAGAAATTAATTAACATTTATCCTTATTCAACCAAACTTGAAATTATGTTTTACTTACCAAAGTTGGATCCACCCTAATGGGCTGGACCTCAACACTAGTGTCTTCAGTAATTGGGTTTGGCACCAAGAAAACTGTAATTTAGGATAAATTTGGGGATCGATCTTGGTAATTAAGATTTTTTTGGATTGATTTTAGTTAAAAACCATGATTGAGCTGACATTATTTCAGTATCTTATTAAGATCGAGTCAATAAAAATATGGCCATGTTTAAGGATCAATCTTGATTGATCTAGTTTGGGTGTGTAAAATATTGAATCCCATCTAAAAGAAAACACAAAAAAGAGGACATAAAGCGTGCAATAAAAATCATTTGATTTTTCATTTCTTTATTTTTTTTATTGATAATAGTAACACAAGAGCATCTTTCCATAGATACATCGCTACTATTATAAGTGCAGAGCCTCACAGGAACAGTGCCAGAGCCAGTTTCTTCAACACACTTTTTTTATTTTCTGAAAATGCCTTCCTCAAAAACAGAAAATTACAAACAATGATGTAAAGGTTTAAAAGTTGCAAGTGGTGATTTGGTTGGGTTTCATGACTCTGCTCATTCATGGATTAGCCAAAATGGTAAACTTATGTTGTTTTCATTTTTTTCCCCTTGAAATTTTGGCTTTTAAAATGCATCAGTAAAGGATAACCAACAATGTACAACTACTTTTCTTTGTTTTCATACGTTAACTATGACTAGGTGCAAATCGATTGCGGAGAAAATTCAATGTAACACTGAAGGAACTGAATATAAGCACATGAAGGTTGGACAATGAATTCATAGATCTTTAATGTACAAAAGATCCTCCATCTTTGGCTTCCAAATTGCATAATTGAATGCAGTTAGCTTTATCATGTTACCCGTACTCTCCTCTATTTGGATCGTTGATCAGACGAGCTAAGCCGGTACTGTGTTACTGATGAACAGTACCCGTGTACAGTACTTGTGAATAGTACCATACGTATGAATAGTGATGTGGAATACACGTAGATACTTGCCTGTTATACTACATATATGGTTTCCTCCTTTCGGGCTCCCAAACCTGGCTCTGATACCACTTTGTTGGGAAAAATGGCTTCGCAATATTGATTTTCTACGAACCCAGGATAATTTTTCAAACCAAAATAGAACCGAAAAGAATACCGAGAATGTTAGCGTGAAAAACCCTTGACGAGAAAAACCACGAGACTCGTAGGTCACTTAAAATAATTCCACTATAGAGATAATGGGATTACAAAATATATCTTCACCTGTAGGTGAATCACTCTCACAATACAAAAATATTACACCTTCATTTTTGTGGGTAAACATCACAAATATGGCTCACTCAATTTTCTCTCAAAGGCTTTTTCTCTTAGGGTTTTTTCTCTCTCTTTATTTAGCTTCCTTTCAGGTTTTCTCTTTGAGTGGGATTCTCTACAATGAGGATGCACTGAACTTCAAGTCTCTTCCCCTATTTATAGAGAAAGTACCTCCTCATTGGTTTTCATTTTTCAAATGATTACGGCGCTAAATGTAAAATTTTGATGTTGCTTATTCAATTCGACCACGAATGGTCATTGTTAAAAAATTCGGCACCCTTCACTCTCGCAGCTTCCATTTGAATCTCAAGAGGGAACACGTCCCTATCATCACTTCTAATTCTTCATTTCATTTAGATGGTAAAAATGGTACCATAAGAAAACAAAAAGAAGAGAAAATTCAGGAAGATATCATTTTCTTATCAAGTTGGTGGGACCCCATGTTGTTGAGTTTGTTTTATTAGGCAATTGATTTTGTCAAATTGGTGTGACTCATCAGAAAGCTACCGTGCAATCCTTGAATATATCTTTTTTTTAAAGGGCGAACGAGGGTTTTTATTGGATCCTACAACCATTAAATGCCTTTATTAAACCTAAAACTTGTGATACCATCAACACAATTCTTGCAACTGTTGGCACCTACAATGTATCTTTTAATATAACGCCCTTAACTCCGTACAAATTCACTGATAATTTGACCTCGCCAAAGGAAGTGTTCCCTTAAATCTTCAGATTTTTTTTTCCCGATAGCCCTTGTTGCATTTGTCAAGGAAGTTCACTTGTTGTTTGAAAGTCACAAAATTATGTTTATGTTTCCTTCATCTCGTCTAAAAATCTCCCTAGGCTATCCAAATGAACTCCAAATCCTTCAAACTGATTAATGTACTAAACGGTTTTTAAATCTACCCCATCTAAGGGAAATTTTCTTAGAAAAATAATAGCAAACCCTATTCTTCAACCAGTATCAATATTTTGAGACTTCAACCCTATTCTTAATAGGATCAATCTTAATTGATCCGATTTGTGAAACATTAACTCGATCTAAAAGAAAAGACACAAATTGAGAGTGAATCTGCAATCATATGATTGCATCATAAGAGCTCTCCAAGAGCCTCTTTGAGAGGCTTTTTATACCCAAATGTAGACAGTAAATAATTTGTATTAAAACATACAATTTGAAAGACTCTTTAGGACGAGGTGTGGGGCTTTCTACCTTAATCTACTTCCTATCTAACGTGTATGCCACACGTTGAAGTTTTTAAATATAAAATTTGAAATGTTCACTTTATGGACATGAGGTATAATATCCTGACTGATTGAGAATAAATATGAATAAAAAGAACGGAAAATGACTTTTAAGATCTACTTTTTCACAAAATAGACAATTTAGATACCGTAAATGTAATGACTAATTTTTACCTAATTTTATACTTTTATGACCTACAATGATTCTTTCATTGACCCAAGTTAACTCATAAAATTATATGACATATTTACCCTTCCTAAACAAATAGAAAACTTAATTTTATACTTTTATAATCAACAATGACTCTTTTATTAATGATTTTATATTTATTTATTTTTTTGTTATTTTTACTTTTTTTTAACCTTTAACCCCTCCCATTATTTGTAGACAACAAATGGCTACAAATAATTTCTTTAGTTGCAGTTTAAGCAATTATTTTATGTCATTTGTTAGCTACAAATGACTACAATAATATTTTCATGTTAACATTTTTTAATTCATGAATGTTTTGTCACTCTGAATGTGTTTGTATTTGACTGATTGTGAATGTATACTTGAGTTTGAAGAGCAATGTTTTTGTTTCAATTAATGGTTGCTTCAATTCTATGTTACTATTTAGTTTACATGAAATTATCTTATTCAATATTGGTTTTTATTTTACCTATGAGGCTATGATCATGCTCTGCGGTAGATAGCTTGTGACTAAATAGCGACAGAGAATAAAATTTATTATCTTACAGATATCCATGCATTGAAAAATTTATTACAGCTATCCTTGCATTGAAAATTTTATTACCAAATATCGATACTTTACAAGTATCCATGCATTAATATCGATACTTACCAGCGGTATGGGGTGGGAGGGTTAAGGGTAAAAAAAATTAGAATCATTAATATAATAGTTTTTGTTGGTCATAAAAATATAAAATTAGATTTTCTATTTGTTTAAGAATGATCAAGATGTCCTACGACTTTATGAGTTAACTCAGGTTAATAAAAGAGTCTTTGTTGGTCAAACAAGTATAAAAGTAGGCACAAATTAGTCTTACATCAACTACAATATCTAAATGGTCTATTTTGTGAAGAATTAGGCCTTAAAAGTAATTTTCCGTAAAAAGAACTTCACTGAGTAATTTGCATTTTGCTGGAATGGCGGAAAACCCTGGAAGTCCAAAACCAAAGTTCAACCAATCTCAATACAGTGGAAAAGAATATAACATTCTTAAGGAGTGGAGGTTCTTGGAGATGCTCTAAATATAGCGCAGGGCAAGGAAGCATGGACTCTTCGAAAACTTGTCGTATTCCTGTCTGACACATATCTGACACTGAAACCACGCTTGACACGTCTTTGACACGCATCATACACTTGGTCAACGTGTCAGGAGGTGTAGACACATGGTCAACGTGTCTAACACGCCTCCGATACACTCGGAACTTACTCATAACTTGGTCAAGACACGAAAACCAACTTTGTTTTATTTTTTAATTTTAGATGTTTGCAAATAACCACCTAATTATCCATCAGAAGTGAATGACTCTTTCGCTTGTGATTTTAGACAAATAGAGCAAAAAGTCTCTAAAGCATAGAGGTAGTCTATGCTTCTTCTTAATCTTAGTTTCTTCTATAATTTGCTTATTCTACCTCTACTTTTCTACTATACTTTTTTCTCTATTTTTTTTCTTACAATAGAGTGTTTCAAGGCACTCTAGGAAGGCACTTTATTAGATAATTATATATGTTTTTATGACTTAGTAAAAAAATAGAATGACGTATCGACGTGTCCCCGAGTTCTAGTTTTTGAAAAATTGTCGAATCGGTGTGTCGTATCCGTGTTCGATACGACACGCGTGTCTGTGTCCATGCATCCTTGGCACAGGGTTTAGGAAAATTCAATAATAGTTGAAGATATTCAAAATGTTAATACTAGTTGGTAGGAAATGAGTTTCTTGGAAAAATTTCACCTGATTTTATGACATGAACAGCACCCACTGAGTTCGTCAATGTTTTACTTGTGAGATAGTGACTGGTACGATGTTAACAATGTCTTCATTTCTAATGATTTATTCGGTTAGTGATAACTAACTCCACTATAATCCATCCAAATCCAATTTAACTACAGCTGATGCTTCCTTTCACATGCTTATGAGATGACCTTCTATAAGAAGCAGACCCTTCTCTAATCTCAACATAAATTCCTTTCTGCCTGCTTATAAAGATCATGGAAAAATTGTTAGTGGTGATCTGGTTGGGTTTCACGACTCTGATGATCCCCCCGGATATTGAAGGAACTGAACATAAGCACATGGAGGTTGGATGGCGAATTCATAAAAAACTGGTCAAAACATGCTCATGTCGATGAACATAACCCCTCCTCAGATGAACTCCCTTCGTTTTTTTTTTTTTCCAAAAAGTGACAAGAATTGCTATGAATTCCCTCTGAATAAAAGCTTGCATATCTCCTTAGAGCAGGTTTCTATTATGGTAACTATGATGGTTTATCAAAGCCACCAACATTTGATCTTGAGTTTGATGGCAATCAATGGGCTACTGTAGTTACATCGTAGAGTGAAGAGCCAGTTTTCCATGAAGTATACTATACTCCAACGAAATGAAAGTTGAAGTGTGCTTGGTTCGAAGAAACATGGATGGAGGTGTAGGGATGCCCTTTATTTCTTCACTTGAGGCAACACTTGCGGCTATTAATTTTGATCCTCTGTTAAACGACAATAAGACAGCATTTTACCTCCAGACCAGGAGTCGTTTTGGCTATAATCAACAAGTCGGGTAAGTGAATATTATGTTTAATTCATTTCGTTTGACTAGTATCTTACTCATGTATCAGTTGAAAAGTTTTATTCCACAGGGGACTAAATGCACCAGATGAAGACATTGGCAACTGTATTTGGAAACCAAAAAGCATGCCAGGCTATACAGAACTTATCTCTTCATTTTAACAAAACATCTTATGGTACATTTTAACTAAAAAAAAAAAAAATCTTATGGTACAGAATACTACCCTCCATTTCCAGTATTTGAATTTGGCATTCAAGCACAAAATCTTTCATCATCAATCCCCATGACAGTGCCTGCTCTCGTCACTGCCATGAAAGTTCAAGTTTCTCAAGGTGGATCGTATGTTGCTGTCAATTGCTTACAACTTGTGTTAATTCAACATTGGTAGTTGGGGTGTTCCCTTATATATCAGGTTCTTTTCCAGGAAGCGGTTGCTACATTTGTGAAAGAGTTCACTCTCTGTTTCATGTTGTTTCTGCTTTTATGTCCTGAAACATCCTCCATCTCACCTAGAAATCTTCTGAGGCTTGCCTGAAGCTTTACTAGGGGAAACCCCGACTTCGGAAAACCCCAAATTTCTGTCCAGAAAGGGAAATTCTTCCAAAAAAAAAAAAAACACCTAACAGGAAACCCAGTTCTTTTTAAACCAGTATTAACTTTTGCTAATTGTATTAGTTTTTTAAGATTTTTTTTTTTTTTTTTTTTCTTTTTGGCCCATAGGAACACTAGGGGTTCACCATTTTATTTTATTTTATTGAAATGATGATTGTGTCATTAGAACATCTCCAAGGGCCTCTTTTGGAGGCTCACTAAAACACCCCATGGAAGAAAATAAGGATTTTGTATCAAGACGGACACTTCCAACGGACTTGTTGGGAATTAGCTGGCACTAACAAGTTACGGAGTTAGCGTCTGCTACCTTGATCTGACAAACCTCGTCTACTCCTATGAGCTTTTTTAATAAAAGAATTTGAATTAATTCGAATGTTATTTAAAAATAGATCTTGCATATATAACGACTACACCCCAAATCTGTAATCATGTCTCATCCGACATTACATCTCATAGGTTATTTGCATTTTAAATTTACTTTAATGTCGATCTAACACTCATTTTGGATAGAAACTGTCTAGTCAACCATGCCGGCCAAGCTTTTGAAGACCAATATACCTTAACTTTAGGGTAAACTTTGGCTACTAATTAAAGTGATTTACTCTATAACCAATAGGAGCCAAAGTGCATTAAAGTTAAGGGTTCAACGTGGTTGACTAGATGGCTTCCCTCCAAAATGGGGTTAGACTAACATTAGGATAAACTTTGGCACCATTGCAATAACACTTAATTTCTGTCATTTTCACCTGATCGTGGACAAAAACCACGACAACAGTGGACAGTGCTATTTCCTTTACTTGGCAGCTTTATTTTACAATTTTGGTGATGAAATAGTGGACAGTGCTGTCAAGTTGTTGTTACAACAACAGTAATACAAGGACTAATAAAGGGACACCAACATTGGTCAATCAACTAAGACAATTTTTTTGTCACTATTATTATTTCTTATTTACAGTTGAAATCATCTAACCAAGGTGGTGGGTACACACTCTCTAGCCCATTAGTAAATTCACTAAAGTCTGAGCTCGGTTATGTATTTCACGCAACAACAGTTAACCATGGTGGGAATATCTACATATATATTTTAAGAAACTTTCATATTCTTAAACAATGGATGTAACATTTCAAGAGACCTTATACTCTTAAACAATGCCTATATGCTTAATTAACTACCAGTCAGGAACAAATATGTTCAGATTCCATAATCCATCTTTGTTAACTCCATCAATTGTCTCCTCACCATATGGAGTCTTCCAAACAGATGATGCTAATTTAGTTCCAACTGCAAGACAAGTTAAAAGTCTTCCAACTGTCTGTATAAAGAAGACACAAATCAAAATCCACAGTTGATGTTACTCATATGCACATTTTAAAGATCTTGACATAAAATCAGTATTGTTGGAAAGCGTCACAGTTTGCTCGTATGAGTTAAAACAAATGAATTACGACATTCAATTGAGTTATGATGAACTGCAACAAAAACCAAAATCATGGGAAAGACATCGCTCTAGAAGCCGGCCAGTCCCAAGTTCAACACAGCCGCTTTTGCACATAAATCTCTTGCAGTCTTTTATGAAGCCTAGGAAATTAACTTGATTATTGTTAACTTCATCAATGCCCCCCTCCTACAAATGCAATTATATACTTGGGAGTCTTCCAAAAGTCCAAACAGGTCCTGTCAAGTTTAACTACCATACATCTTCTTCTTCCCACTATTAAGAGAAACTCTTAATATGTCACGCCCCGATTTTCGAAGGAAACGAAAATCCCAAAATCCACTTAGGATTATCCGTTTCCCCCAAAACTCGGGACGTGAGAATTCAATAATAACAGAAAACAAATAGCAGCATGAACTAAACATCTGAAACAAATAAAAATCTAACCCGGAGAAGACTGGCATGGCTAGCTCACTAGCGAAACTCCAGTAATGCAGCGCAAAATCTCTAAACCTGAAAGACTACTCGGCTACATTCCAAAAGGAATGTACCCAAGAAGCAAAAGCTCACTCGGGTCAGCAATAAAGCTGGTGTGAGAAATCTTCATCCCAAAAATCAATAAATCCGCACATGATAACATTAAAATAAACCAAACAATAAATAACCACACCATCAGGTAGTTCCTCAATGAGGCAATGGTGTTATCATCCTAATAAATAAATATGCATTCTTAATTACTAATAAATAGAATTTATGAGTTATCAATCCTCATAAATGCAACAACAATACAATTCATAATCATATTAGACTACTATTGAAACATTAAACAAACACATTTTTCTTTCTACCTTTAGGAAGACATGTAGTTCTCATTCAATGGTCGAATGAGCATTTAGTTTCTTCCTTTAAGGTAATCACGCACATACACAAAAAGAAATCTCGCTTCTTTTCCACAATCGCACTCTCCTCCTGTGTCGAACACACCTCACTCAAGTGTGCCTCCCTTGCCTTCGAAACCACTCGGAGCGTACATGTTCCAAGTGGGGTGCCACCTCGAGGAACATGTCATCTCTCCCGAAGTTCGATCCATGGCAAGCATTCTTCCTAAATCTACACGTACAACCGAACACACATGGAACGGTGCACCGATATGCAAGCAAGTCTGCATACCCATAATATCACATGTATACAAGCAAGTCTGTATACAAAACAAATTTCTTTTCTTTTCACTTTTTTTTTTTTTTTTTTCGGAGTTGTGGAAAAGAGCATAAAATAAATAAATCATCAAAACTCTTTTATGGTGACGCTTTGTCAACCATAAATAAATCAACCACAGTATCCACCATTTTGTTGGGGAACAAGTAATATTTGACACATTGTCAATTCACACATCTCATCTCTTTGCATCATAAAAAAAACAATATGCACACCAATTCGCATAACAGTACAAATACTCAAACTAAAACAAGTGTTCAGTTATATACCAGCCAATATCTATTACTAAAATATTTTCTTCTATTTTATGTTATGCAATTGGGGTCAATCTCGCCAGCTATGTAAATAGGTCCAAAGAAAATACTCCCAAGATAATATCTTCCAGGTCATGATCAAAAGAGCATAGGACAATGAGATACATTAGGAACTAAGCAAAAAAAAAAAAAAAATGACTCATTTCATTCTTGTAAAACCTCCCCTAATCCATCTTCTATTTCATTAAGAAATTTTATCAAACAAATGAGCAATGTATCTATAACCTGTGACAATTAACGAGAAAATATTTCTGATAGTGGCACAACAATTTGACAACCTACTTTAATAAACCGGATGTACACATATGATGAATTTCAATTTTCCACCCGATGGGATTTGACAATCCAAAACGCACATACACCTACTACCTAAATGTGGTCACCTCTGATCTAACCTATGAGATACAATTTGCCCAAATTTTCTTCATGATAACACTCAGGGGTTCCTTAGTCTTACACAAACCCTACCCAATCACATGCTTTTCTAATGATGATGATGACCTAGAAAACCCCGAATGCCTTGACAATTGCCTAAAGTCAATGTGAACTACAATGGGTATCCATTTATTCACTTAAATCAATTAATTAAAGTAATCAAACCCCATCAATTTAATCTACCAAGTTAAGGGCAAAATCAGGAAGAAAGAAAATGAGGTTTTAATCAAAGTAGATTAAACACACAACACATAACTATCAAAACCATCACATAAAACAAACTGAAAGGGGTAAAAGATAACTCACTGAAGAGATCGCAAACCGTAAAGGATTTCGCAACGGATCCACGCAATAACCCTTCATAGTCAACGCCATCACCACCATTCAAACAACATTAACACACCACCTCCACCATCACCACGCACTACCACTTCTTCCATTGTCAATCATCAACACCCCCAACACCTAAAGGGTGATCAACACCTCCACAAGTGAACCACCAACAAATTTATTAGATTGCAAGCCTCTCGTGATAGCGTAGGAGTGTACCTCCTTTCCTTGTCTTCATACCCACAACTAATGACATGAATGGCCTCTTTTAGCAGAGATGCAAAGCTTCTGAGGAGTTCTCCAAAATGCTTGTTCGAAATATAAAACCTTTGATCCATCAACCATCTCTGCTGCTGGGCACGTAAGCATTCTCAAATTGAAGAAATTATCAGGATTCCTCGAAGCTTGGTCGCGCAAAAACTTCTCACCACTTAGAGCATCTGCGACAATTCTGGCATGATCCCATCTAGTTGTAGACTTTGTGAATCTCTTCCAGACAACTGCCCCTCCAATCAAAACCAGTGCTTTCAAAACCACTCCTCGGGCTCGGTTCCATCCATTTGCATCCGAACGGTAAAAGGAGAAAGCGCTTCAAGAATCGAAAGCAGAAGACACCGCTCGCTCTGCTGAGAGATGTGATTGATTCGAATTTCGTTGTTCGGGAATTGAAATTCTTGGTTCTTGACATGAGATACTTCAACTTCTCCCAAACACACATCGCCGTGATAGACAATCGATTTGAAGAACCCTAAATTACTCATTTCCCCAAAACGGGACCTAAAAAAATTGAGAAATTAGGGATTCTATGAGGTTTATGATGATACGATGAATGCAAATATTTGTATTTGTGAAGTTACCTAGGTTGTTGCATGCCCATATTAGAATCATGATTCACAAAGGCATTGAGTGGCAGGCATATGTGAAGCTGACACACTCTCACCCATTCTGTAAGCTTGTACATGGTCCAACTCATGAATCTTTTGATCATTCTACGAAGACCCTCCAGAAAGAGAACAAAACAAGAAGGGAGATGGGAGAAGTCTACTGAATTGTGGAAACCCCTAGCCTCTCCTTTGCTTTCTCTTATTGTCGGTCGTCCAAGAAGAAAAGAGAAGGAAGGAGAAAAGAGATAAAAAGAAAGAAAATAGGGTTATTCTCTTTATAAGGTGGGTGGCTATTCGCCCCCACCGAACTTCCGAATGCACCCACCCTATTTCACATAATAAAACCCTAATCAATATCAAACCTAATGAAGACCTAGCTCAAGTCCAAAATATATAAAAAAATCAGCCCAAGCCCAAAAGAACAATAATACCAATTTATAAACTACCCCCACACTTTTATTCTATTTAGTAATGGCAAACAAAAAAAAATCTTTTTCCCAATAAATAAGATTACAATATACGCCACAATTAATAAATAAGAAATTTTTATATTTATTTAATTAGGCAGGTATTACATAATACACCTAGCCAAATAATTTAGATAACTTCCCTCAGTTTCCTGCATGGAGATTTGGGTGGTTAATTTGGTAATCTTGTTGGTTCTTTTCTCTCCAAAGCTTTTTGCAAAGGTAAGTTTTTTTATTTTTTATTTTTTGGGTATTCTGATTTTGGTAAACAAAAGTTTAAACTTAATGGAGTAATGGGTTGGCATATGGAGGTCCACCTTTCATCCTTTTAAGGGATTAAAGTCAAACCATCATCTTTCAAAAGGACGAATCTTCAACCTTTGTCAACCTCTCATATTTCTAGTTTTAGCAATTGCTTAGAAGATGCTCCAACAGCCCATTAACGTTCCAAGGATTTAGCAATTACAGTTTGAGTTTTGGATGATGACACTGTGGCTGCTCTAATAGCCCTACTTACACCATTAAGCTATATATATATAATTATAGATATACATACGTACAAATTTTACTCTTACTCATTTAATTCAAATGATTAGATAGACAATGGCCTCTTTTGGTAATCGATTGCGGAACTACATCAACAATTGAGAGTGGACTACGGCCGGATGGAGATTTCATTAAAACAGGGCAAAACAAGGTCATAACCATATCCAACAGTACTACTGAAGGAATGGGCACCCTTCTATTTTTTCCGGACGAGGATAAGAACTGCTACAAGTGATGAGGAAATTCCATTCATCTCTATTCTTAAGTTTTACATGTTGCCAGATGACTTCAATACGTTACAGGATAATGACACCTCATTACACCTTCAAAGCAGGGTACACTTTGTTGGCAACAAAGATGAATGGTAAGTAAATATCAGTTCCCTTTTTCTTGACTTTAAATTGGAAACATGCAACTGAATGCAAATTTTAACATTCACCTCAGGCAATGGACACCATTAATATACGAAGATTGGTACAATCGAATCTGGAAGACGAGATACATGCCTAACTACAAGAACATCAGCGCTATCCATGCAATTGACAATCATGGCTTAGATGTAGAAAACAACCCTCCTGAGACTATAGCGGCAGCTGGGATTGAAGCCCTAAATGTGTCTGATACCATATCCCTGATAGTTGAATTTCCTCAAACACAAACTAATATGTCAGCTTACTTTGTATTTTATTTCATGAAGCCAGATGAGTGGATATCTACGTTTGGTACTAGGAAGGTCAAGATATACATGGACGGTCGAGAAATGGCCATCACCGAGGATCCTGAAAACCATACATGTGAAGTAATTTCAGTGTACCCTGTCATGGTTGCGACCCCGGTTAATGTAACAATCGCTTCCATTGAAGGGTCTACATTGCCTCCCCTCATCAATGCTATGGAGATGTTTGTAGTGAAGGAACAATCTAATAAGGCTGGACGTCTACAGCAATATAGTTTTGTGTTTACTGTATTTGTTCATGTAATTGCTTGTGGGTTTGTTCTGTTCTGACTAATTTACAGGCATAAGAGATGATTTACTTTCAAAGAGGGGAATCTTTAGCTGACTGACCTCACTGCAAGGACCCAGCATATATGTGCCTTATTTCACTTTTGTTGTTATTACTTAATGTATAGTAAGGGCCTTCTTGTTCCTTTTTCTTACATCTAAGCTAATATAAGAAACACGGAAACAGCATGAGCTTGAACTAATATTAATAGAACAAAGAACAAATATAAGATGTACATGACCTAATTATCTTCCTATTTGTAATTTATATTCCCTGACATGCAGCAAAATAATTTCTTTTATAACTTTGAGAGGAAACATAAAGTTGAACTAGTGATTAAAAAGGAAAAAAATTGAAGCAAAACCATTCATTTTGTTCTATTGAAAATCCATCTATATTACATATCAGGATGGTGTTTGAGGTTGGAGATAATCTCGAGGAACTACGGGTTCAAGCAACAATCCAATACGGATCCAGCCCGAGCAGTTCTCAGCCAGCTCAACTTCAGTCTGCCAGGCGGGCCCAGACTCTCACAGCATGCTAGGCCTACACGTCTCACAACTATCCTCAATACCCGTAAACCCTTTTCAGGCAAGTATCTCAAGGATTTGTTTCGGAATGGCAACCACAGATGTTCTTTGCTCCCAACTTGGAAGCAAACACCGGTGTATCTTCCACACACTCCCTTCCATGGAATGCTCTTGAATTGGGAACTATCTCCCCCGTATCTAGGAGCACATAGCTAACAGGGAACTTCCCTCCTACAATATGACTCCTAATTAGAGAAGGATCTCAACGAAGATTTCCTCCCTAATCTACGCCTACGATGGCCTGGTTAAACCAGAACTCCTTGCACTGTAAATAAGACATGAGGGTGGTAAGCTAAGGTACGATACAAATTCCCTGTTACAGCATTACACATTCCTCAGATCTTTGTTTGACTTTAGCATCGGAGTGCCATCGGCCACCCCACGGTGGTCTGTGGCTCACGTGTGCTACTTGTGCAGGTCACACATGTCAGCGGGACTAGGTCAGAGCAGGTAGCAAAAAATGACTACATCAATTTTGGCGCCGTCTGTGGGGACGACATAGTTCTTAATTTTAGACTAAGCGTCGTCTCCTACCAAAACTCAAAGAAATGGTGACCACCAGGTCACGCAACAACGGAGAACCAGGGGACACATCCAACGCGCAAACTGTCCCTAAACCGCCTCTTTCAGCAGTTCCTGCCGCGCACGGGCAGCCAACTCACGCCCACGCGCAAATATTAGTAACGGTGGACCCTATAATCGATGTGCTAACGTCCCAGATACAACAGATAATCAAGGCAGTGGAGACGCTCGCACGACAGAATCCACCCGTTGCTAATGGAGACCATGAGCAGCACGAGTTTCCGCCACCGGAGGATGGTCGGGAACAGGCGCAAGAGAGCCAAGCCCTTGTTAGTTCTCACTGGACTAAGGAAGGTTATGCGGCTAACGCCGAGCTCGCCGCCAGAACAGGGAGGCTTGGCCTCGGGAATCTCCTCTGCAGAGGAGCGCATGATCCTAACGTCCTGTATCGCTTCTCCGTCCCGCCATTCATAGATCGAATAATGAACGAGGCCCTCCTAAGGAATTTACTCCCCTGAAGCTAGATTCCTACGATGGGACCACCGATCCCTTCGATCATCTACGCCACTACTAGCACGTGATGGCTCTCAAGGAAGAACCATCCGTCATGTGCAGAACCTTTCCTACCAGACTCAAAGGCCCTGCATTGAAGTGGTTTCACAGCCTTCCACCGAAGTCAATTGATTCTTTCAAAACACTGGTGAAGGAATTACTGACCCGCTTCGTTGGAAGCCAGTGTTTCAGAAAAGGTCTGCACTACATACTCTCTCTAAGGCAGAGGTATGGCGAGACGCTCCGAGAGTATGTCACAGCTTCAATAACGAGCTGACCCTCATCAACGGGTGCAGCGACAATACATCCATGACAGCCATCACTGCGGGCCTCGGAGAAGGAAAGCTCTTCGAGGACCTCACCTTGGAGCCCCTTCTGGACATGGCGGAGCTCCTCAGGAGTGTCCAGAGACACATCACCCTGGAGGAATCAAGGACAGCCAAGAAAGAAACCGAATGCGACAGAAAACCCTCTGCTTCGAGGGATAAGAAGGAAGGAAAAGGTGTGAGGATGAAGAGCGGAGCAAAACGAAGCGCAGCGACGGCAAACTAGACCCTGGTCAGCCCAAGCCGGAGAAATCATCCAACTTAATTGGGTCCAGGGTCGTGACACCCCTAAACGCCAATCTTTTGGATGTACTTAGCTCCATGAAGAACTGGGAGGAATTAAAGTGGCCCCCGAAAACACACGGAGACCTTGCTAGACGGGACAACAGCATATATTGTGCGTACCACAAAGAAGGCGTCCACAACACCAATGACTGCAAGAGTCTAAGGTATGAAGTGGAGTACTAAATCGGCAAAGGCAAACTGAAATAATTCCTGAAATCTGACAAGCAGTCAGATCGGACCAAAGATCGGGGGGAGTCAATAAAAGAAATAGGGAAGCTGACTCCAGGGATAATATACGTCATCCATGGAGTCGGACCCAATAAAGACCAGTTGCACAGGTCCCGCAAGTGAACTCTGTTGGATATGCGGACACAACCCGCGGAAGAGGACAGACGTGTTTGCTATTCAAGAATTCAGAACCCCATTCTCACTTTGACCTTCACAGAAAGGGACTTAGACGAAGTCCGAGCGCCACATAACGACGCCTTGGTCATCTCTGTGTCCATTACAAAGTGGGAAGTAAAGAGAGCCCTCGTTGACACAGGAAGCTTGCTCAACGTTCTGTTCTACAATTTTTTCGCAGTATGGACCTCAAGGAGGAAAGCCTAACACCATCAGAGCACCCGCTGATCGGATTCAACGGGGAGAACTGCTTCCCCGTCGGAAGGATAAGGCTAGCCACAGCTAAGGAAGGTCCTATTTTCTGGACTTCATGGTGGTAAACACACCATCGTCCTACAATCTTATTTTGGGAAGGCCATGGCTCCATCAACTGGAGGCAGTGGTCTCCACCCTTCATCAGTGTGTTAAGTATATTGCTAACCATTCCGAAGACACTATACGTGGAGACCAATCAGTGGCACGAGGATGCCACTACGCCGCACTGAAACAGATAGAGTGCTCCCAGATCCAACTGCATCTTGAAGAGCAGTCTGATCCGGTGCCAAGCCAATCACCGGCGAAAACATCATATTCAAGCGATACAGCAGCATCAAGTTCTTCCGCTCGACAATAATAGAAGGCCATGTCAAGCAGGGGCACATCCTCCCAACACTCCGTTAGAAAGGAGATCGCCCCTCTACAAGGTTGACTCTTTAGTAGACTTTTCAACACCTCAACAGTCCGCCGAAATATCCTCTAAGGCAATCTGGACTCATTTCAAGGCCAGGATCACATCATCTCCATCAACAGTTAGTTTGATTTAAAGTTGTTTGTTTCCCTTTTCAAAGTCAATAGTGAGTTTAGAGCTCTTAAGAGACTTATGTGATTTTCGATCATTTAATAAATAAAACAAGAATTACAGAAAGAAAAAAAAAAAAAAAACTCTATTGATTATTGAAAGATGTAACAAGCACTTTGAGGCGGATACAAAACACTACATACTGCGAATACCCTGAGGCAGATACAAAAGACTACATACTGTGAGCGCCCTGAGGCAGATACCAAAAAATATGCACCGTAGGCATCGGATCAACATGGAGTGAGGACTTGCTCGTACTGTCCGACCTCACAAACGACGTGAAGATATAGACACCATCAAATATGATGTGGGGGTACAAAATTGAAAACTGGGAGTCCTGCAGCGAGCCATTACCAGACACTGTCAGTTCACACCCTCAATCCGATGAAATGGCAAACCTGGGACAAGTATCTAGTCACCACAGGTAGAGTGCACCTTCCGCTCGCAAGGGTGAGAGGGGCGTCTAGGAATCAATATTCCATGGACCATGTCCAACTCCTCTTCGTCTCAAGATCCCGAACCCCAGCAGAAGGCAGGGAGACAAGGCTAATCGAGAAGCGGTGGAGGCGACCACCACGGAGTTGGACGCAGATGTTATCTTTGAAATCAAACATTTAATAACAACAATAAAGGGCATCTGCTAATAAAAGACGCTCTTCCCTTGGAAGGTAATCCTTACTACTCCGCGATATGAGAAGGAATTATGAGACCTCAACAGATCAACTACGTGCCCACCCATATCAGGTGATCACGCATAACGACAACTTTCGCCATGCCTGAACGGCATAAATATCAGAACACTCGGAGACTCCAGACACGGAGATACAACTTCAGCCTTTGGAAAATCCAAAACATATGTTTCAGCCTTTGGAAAGTCCAAAGCGTCTTCTTCAAACAAAAACATTACAGGAGATAAACTCTGCGAAATATACTGCCTACAACGATTGGAAAACACCATTATATAAACGTAATGGTTCACTAAACAGGCACTCAAGCATTGAATAACGTCTAGAAAACATGAAGATGACGGTTCCCAAGGAAACTACACATAACACGTCAATTAATTAATGGTATTGCACGAAATCCCATCAATTGAGGGGGAGTAACTGATACTCAACCGTCAGGTAACCTGCACCGTACACGTGTCACCGCGTGATCTACGTTATACACACAACGCACCATGCAGGAAATCCTAAGCCTTCCTCTGCGGGCCCATCGGCCCAGCTTGATATATGAACAACACCCCTTCTCATGCATGGCACGAGCACCAGAAGATCCTAATCAACCCTGGCATATGGATCGTACCTGCAGATCACTAGTCAGTTTAAGGTAACTTCTTCCACACCATGTGCCATGCGGATGGATCAGGTTCACACGCCCCTTAGCAGGCGAAACCTCCTTTTAAATCAAGCAAGCTTAGGCTTAGTCAGCCATGACTAATGATGATAGCTTCTGGTTCATCCCGATACCTAGTCCGCCTAGCGCAGTCATCGACTGTTTAGGAAGTGTGAGTCTAATCAGTGTTATCACGCTAGGTGACGACGACTTGTCAGGGAACATTGCCCCCTTCGTGGAAAGTGATAGCCAAACCTAATTAGGTAAGCCTAGCTGGTGACAACTAGCGACGAAAGCTTTTGATCAAACCCTGGACTTGTAGCCCCCAATACGAGGGTGTAGATAGTCCAGAAGGTGGGAGCCCAATCAATCCCGAACTGATTCAGACGGCTCGCCACGGGACCACCGTTCTTTAGCGTGGCCGCTGAATCACCAACCCTAGACTTGTAGCCTCGGCGCAGGGGTGTAGATAGTCTAGAAGGTGGGAGCCCAGTCAGTCCCAAACTGATATCGACAATTTGTCATGGGACCGCTGTTTTTCAACGCGACCGTCGAAACACTCCCAAATTTGTAGCCCGATGCACTTAGGTGTAGATAATTTGGATGGTGTAGATAATTTCAGTGTGATCGCAAAATCCTCTTGAATTCATAGCCCCCACCGCCCGGGGAGGGCGTCGATGGTTCGAAAGATGGGAGCCTAGTCAGTCTCGAACTGATTTCGATGGCTTGCCACGTGACCATTGCTCTTCAGCCTAGTTGCCAAATCCTTACTCCCCAAATTTGTTGTTCGCCTTGATCGGTCATAAATGATTCGGATGGTGGAAGCCTAATTAATCCAGAATTGATTCGAAGGTTTGCCACGGGACTACTGCTCTTCAGCCTGATCGTCGAACCCTTACTCCCCGAATCTGTCGTCCGCCTTGTTCGGTCATAAATGATTCGGATGATGGGAGTCTCAAACAGCTCGCTACACGACCTTCGTTGTCCCTTTCAACTAGCGGACGCAAATATGAATCTAGCCAAGTCAGCACCTTCATGCTCAAACGGATTGGCATCCTAACATTAGAAAATGCCACATATGTCGATACAAAGATAGTATAGCCGGTGCCCGCATAAAAGCTGATTAAGATGCCGACCCAAGCTTACGGCGCCTGACTCAGCACGAACGCTCTGACACGTAAACTCGGCCACCACAGCTCACCCAAGGCAACAACTGCAGCCGACTAGTCAGACAAACAAGCAATGACCCAGGTCTTTCACAATACAAAGCAATCAAGCTCTCTACCGCAGACAGACCAGTCAACGTCCTATTGATTCAACTAGCTTATGCCAAAGCAAGACGATAAGGCAAAACAGAAAAGCGTGCAATAGAGACAAAAGGCGTAAAACGGATAACAGTGTTTTCGTTAATGGTCAAGACAAAAAGAGTACAAGCACACAAAATCGTTCCAATTAGGAGAAGCGGCACGGAAACAGAAGAGTTATGATGATCTCGAGGAACTACGAGTTCAAGCAATAGCCCAATACGGATCCAACCCTAACGCTTCTCAGCCCACTCAACTTCAGTCCGCCAGGTGAGCCTAGACTCTCACAGCATGCTAGACCCACAGTCTCACAACTATCATCAATACCCGTAAGCCCTTTTCAAGCAAGTATCTCGAGGATCTTCTTTGGACAGGCAACCACATCTGTTATTTGCTCCCAACTAGAAAGCAAACACCAAAGTATTCCACACAGGGAAACTCCCTTCCACTGAATGATCTCGAATTGAAAACTATTTCCCGCGTATCTAGAAGCACGGAGCTAACAGGGAACTTCCCTCTTACAGCACGATTCCTAATTAGAAAGGGATCTCCACGAAGATCACCTCCTTAATCTACGCTTACGATGAACTGGTTAAACCAGGATTCCTTGCACTATAAATAAGACATGAAGTTGGTAAGCTAAGGTACGCTACAAATTTCCCGTTACAGCATTACACCTTCCTCAATCCTTGTCTGACTTTAGTATCGAAGCGCCATCGGCCACCCCACGGTGGTCTGTGGCTCACGTGTTACTTGTGCAGGTCAAACATGTTAGCGGAACTAAGTCAGAGCAAGGAGCAAAAAATGACTGCATCAGTTTGATTCCTATGCCCAACATTTTGATATTTATTTATCTTGATATTTAAACTTTATCATATTATTTTGATATTTAAACTTTAAATCTTGATATTTAAACTTTACCATGTTATTTGGATATTTAAACTTTAAATTTTGATAATTATTTATCTTGATAAACTCTATTTATCATGTTAAACTTTTATCGTGTCAACGGCACGCGGAATACCCTAGTTTGTTTACAAGAGACATCCAAACAAAAAGGAAAACGTAAAATAGCCACAACATGAAGTCCCCTACCCCACCCTTCAATCAGACCCCACCATGTTTTAGAAGGTCAAGATCAATCCACATGAAATCATACACAAAGACATGGATGGCATGGAGCCAAATGCAGACCAATCCACGAGTCAAGACAAGTATTCTTCCTTGGGAAGTTCACGAGTCCAAAAATCGTCCTCCTATGAGTTTGACCTACAAAACAGATGTTAGACTGCCAATGACCATCTTTTTTATGGCCAAAGGCACTTTGATGCTTAAGTCAACAACTATTATTGAAAAATGAAGTAAATTTGGACAAAGCTCATTTAAAGTTGCATATATGTGTCGAATGTTCCATTTACCTTTTATAATGATCACAGTTAATTTTGTGTGTGACTTAAGCATGTGAGGCGCAACGGAATGAGATGTTTCTCGTAACATTCTCCTCCTTAATGGAGATGTGTTCATGGAGGCGTAACTCCCTCCATGACTCTTTTTTGTGTAACGTTCCTCTTATTTATGAGATAACTCGTGTTGGACCTGGATTATGGCTTTGATTCGTTCGGGCATGGGTTCGAGCATCGTTTATATCTTCTCATTAGTGGGTCTTGTCTGGGTTTCTGTGATTGGCTATATTTCTCTTGGATTTTAAGAGTGGGCCCAACGGATTGGATGTCATATGACGGCCGTGATGATCGATCTATTTTGATGTATCATCAGCTACTCCCTCCCTTAGTTAGTGGGTATGTTTATGTATCCACTAACTGTGTGACAGTTTTGTTTTCGATTTCAACATTACGGCACATTTAGTGCTCTTGCTATCTGTTGTTGTTGTTGTCTTTTCGATGTTCCATCTGCTTGCTCATTTTGGCGGGATTTATGGGATTTCGTGCAGCTGCCATATCTTGTATGTTCTCCCAAGAGCGGACATTTCGTTGCTCGTCCTTATAAAATGAGAAGTTTGAGTGTGTTTTACTTCCTTTTGCACTTCTTCATTGTCTAATTGTTAATTTTTTAATTCCCTGAGTTCGTTCCTTAGTCATGTCCAACTTCAAGGTTTTGAACGGCGATGTTGTTGATGCCTGCGAAGCTTTTCTTTTGCCTAAGCGGGCAATGCATGCAACTTTGGACAACATTCATTACTACTATTCATCACCGACTAATCTGGAGATCATTCTTCCCGAATAGGGCATTGGTTTTTATCATCCAAAACATGGGTACATTGCTTTGTATCCTGGTATGTTCCACTCTAGTTTCAAGTTTTCAGGTCCTACAATCGTCTGGGAGTACTTGGATTTGGTTGGTATCGCTCCGGCCCAACTGGTCCCTAATTGATGAAAAATAATGATTTTTCGACCTTAACAAGGGCTACCGCAGCTCATATCCCTATGAATGCAAGGGTTTTGCATTTTTTGGTGGGGTTTAGCGTAAACCCCAATCGCACCTGTTGTCTTTGCTCTCCTTCTTGTTTCAAGTACCTGGGAGAGGAGTATGGGGGTTGGTCAAGGTCTTGGTTCTATGAATCTCTTTCTTCCAATTACTTTAGGTTTCGCGAAAATCATATTTTGTAGTCATTCCGGGAGCCTAAGAGAGTCGAGTTGTCATTGTCTTTGGAAGAGCAGGAGTTCTACAGTCCATTTTGCGATCTTCCTCGAGTCTTAGTGGAAGATTTTCTCACTACGAATGCCATTATCCGTAGTGGCTTATATTCGTCGGGTAAAATGGGTCGCGCTTTAGAAGTGACTATTGCGGGTATTGGTGATGTGGACGCCAGCCACCAAGAGGGTTCTATTGACGAGCGCATAGGTCGAGTTACTTCAGTCGCTGCCCGAGGCTCTGGGAGTACCGGATTGATTGTTAGGAAAATGAAAGTTCCTAAGCCTCCCAGTCCTTCCAAAATGCTGGCTGTAAGTTCTAGCCATGTGTCAAAGAGGAAGAAGCTTGCTTCCTCAATTCTTGATGCTGCTAGGGCTCCCTCTCATCTAGCTTCTCTCCGAAAAGGAGGTCATGGTTCGGAGGATGATTCTTCTGCTCGAGAAGACGAGGTAAATCGAGTTCTCGAAAAGAGTAAGAAGGAAGTTTCTCGTCCTCTAGATGACCACGAGAAAATCTTGTTGCCTCTTATGGTTTGCCCATCTCCGCCGGCTTGTCGATTGATGACTCGCGCATTATTGAGAATAAAATGCTTCAACTTGGTCTTTGGCAGTCGAAGAATCTGAAGGGTACTAAGACCTTGGATGACTTCAAGTACGATCCAACAATGGAAGATCGAGTTGTTGCACGAGCTCGAAACTTCAACCTTACTGTTTCTTTTGTCGTGTCTGGGACCTTGGGATCGCTTGCTACTCTCTCCACATCTCATCCTGCTCCTACTGTGCTCGGGAGATCTTTTGGCCTTCCAAGGTTGATGTGCAGGACAGCGCTCGCAACCTCATTGGCGGTTGGCTAATAGGGTTCTTATGCCCGTACGCCCGCCACGTCGCAATATTGACGAGAGTCTCCAACACCTTATGGAGGGGATGATGCACCTTACTTATGCGTCCGTGATGCGGTTGGATCGTAATGTTGCTCGTGACTAGGTGGCACATATTGAGCGAAAACTAGCAGGACACATCCTGGTCTTTTCTCATGTTCTCCGTCGATTTGATTTGTTGAAGGCGTGGTGCATAGAGCATGAAAGGGTTGCGAATTCTATGCAGACGTCACTGAGGGAACTCGAGGCTATTCGTGATACGTTTGCTTCTGACCTCGAGACATCTGAAGTTTTTTGCTAATTGTCACTCATGACATATTCTGACTAACTCCTCCAACTTTGCTTGCATATTTCTTCATAAGTCATGTATTGATCTGACTATTGGTCCAACCAAGTGATTGGGTCATTTTCTCTGTTAATACAACCTCAATTTCACCATCCGTTGAGTCCAAAATTGGATTATGGTATCGTCAGAATGTTCTCTGTTTAATGATCACATTTATGCTTGCTCAACTTGCTAGAATTGTGAAACTCTAAATTTTTATTCAAAGCCTCAATAGCACATCACTTTCCGGTTATTTAATTGGAACATTAACATAGAATGGATCAGCGAAACTCTACATCAACCATAAAACACAATCTTATGCATGGTCACATGACAAAACAAGATACTTACACTAATAGGGTTTGCATCAAATGATTTAAATGCATTAATATATGATACACAAATACATATGGTTTATAAGGGTCACTTTACTTGGGTTTCTTGTTATTTGCCTGTTTTCCTTTTCTGTTTACTTTGTTTATGTTAAGCTTCTTGCTCTCTTGAAATTGTTTCCGCCGTCTTTAATACAAATGTTTTATTCATCAAATATGTACATATATATATGATATGCAAATACAAAATCTATATGTGTAGATGTCTTCATAAATAGGAATCATAGAACAACAAGTTCAACATTTGGCCTAACCTTTTCTTTTGGAAGCACTCCAAACAGATGTTTCTTCTCCGATTCCTCAATGATTGGATATTTGTCACTGTCCACCACCTGTCAGCTTCTTCGTAACATCTCCTTTCCCAATTAACATTCAGGATGAAAATTCGCATGCGTCAGAAACCAGTTTCATTTTTCTTTAGTTCATGACAGAGGTGCTTAGAACACTCTCTTTTCACTATGTTATCTTTGTAACTCGCACTCTGTAACTGTCATGGAAACAAGGAGGTGTCCGTCTCATATTTTATACTTGTATGAACAGGAAATGTTTGTTTTCATTGCAAGTTCAATTTACAGGAAATGAATCATCATGTAAGACTAAAAAAAAATTCCAAACAAGCTATAAATTTCAATGATATATGATCTGTTATTTTGCCAGGAAATTTTGTGTGGGTTTATTATGATTGCAAGGAATTTAACTAGTTTTTGGTGTTCTTTTAACTATACAAAGTAGGACTCCATCCAGACAATACTATAAACCCATCCAAATTATAACTTATCAGAAATAAAGGATTTGAACATACTAAAGGAAGTAGTACTTCGGAAGTTCAGATATTTAAATTCCTTGGGAAGCAGAGAAGTGGGAATTTGACACCCGAGAATTAAAAATCTTAGGGAGTTACGCAATTGAATTTTGAGGCAAAAGAGGGATCCTTGAGCACTTTTTTTATAAATAGAAATGCAAAGCAAAGACGAAACTGATAAATAAGATTGGAGAAGTATATCACAATGATTATAGTTCCATTGACCAAGTAAATATGCAATGTGACTTAAATCCACATTTCAGTGGTGTCAAACAACAACCACAAGACACATTTCAGTGGAAAATATAAGTGAAATCACCTTCGCAGCATCAATATTCTCTTCTTGCAGACTGCCATGACCGCTGCCTTGTCCATTCAGATATACACCATTATTGTGTCCTGTGAGTTGATTAAAGGCTATTCAAACAAGAGCATGTCTCAAATCAGGATAAATTTTCAGATATTCTAAAAATGACTATTAAGGATTATGTTAGGAACCCATTTGTCTGCTATGAGATAGGATCCTAGAAGAGGACGAAACAGATTTACAAAATTTTCCAATTTGTCTTCAAAATGCGCCCTTCCTAAACTCCACAAAGACCCTACACCAAAAATAAAGGAAGCTCTTGTTTTCCAAAATCACCTAATCCGCCTCTCCAAGACAAAACATCAAAGAATATTCTGCTTGGTTCCAACCAAATACCCCAAAGAATTGCAAAAGTCCCAATGCTTCTTCCTGTTTGAGAGTTCAGATCTCCATTATCGTCTCTTTTGGAGAGACAATGAGCCCATTAAAGCTAACCCAGACTCTGTTTCAATTCGCCAAATAAATAAAAATGTATAGATAAAACAGGAAACAAAATCAACTTTGTTCAGGAACAAAGACATCTTTTTAGCAATTAAACAAC
Source organism: Berberis vulgaris (assembly GCA_963556465.1). Taxonomy (NCBI): domain Eukaryota; kingdom Viridiplantae; phylum Streptophyta; class Magnoliopsida; order Ranunculales; family Berberidaceae; genus Berberis; species Berberis vulgaris. The sequence continues at coordinate 11,386,362 of OY747135.1, forward strand.
AATTTCCAGCAACAAGCAAGCCCGAACTACAAAAACAAAATAAGCAGTTTCAAGTGCAGTAAATGAAAGTCTATAATGCTAAGTTATTTAATTCATAGCATACCGGACCTTCTGCCTTCTCCAAGAGTTACATCTAGGGGTCTGCTTGGCTGCTTCCTCTAAAGGTTAAACTGGCCATGATGAATATTCAAGGTAACAATCAAGACATAACTTGTATGAATATTCTTGTTATAACTATTGCAAGGTTTCAAATGTATGGACAGGCAGAGAAAGCTACCGCGAGATAGAGACTCACTAACGGAGCACACGTTTGCCAATCACCACCTGTAGTTGCCGATGACACTCCGATGCTTAAGTTAGATAAATATTAAAAGAGCTTTAAAATTGTAAACTAGAATTTTGTAGTATACCTTAAGTTCATCGACCTTATCTCCCTTTTATAGTTTAGGAGTCTTTCTTCAGCTAGGCATTTAGTGGCGTAGTTTTAGGAAAGAGATTTTGCTGGAGATCATTTTCTAATTGGGAGATGTCCATGTGAGATAGTTTTCATGCACGACTCGTGCTCCTAAATCCACGGGAGAGGTTTTCCTTTCTGACTGTTGTCCATGCAATGAAGTTTTTTGTCTGGTTTATACTCTAGTATTTGTTTCCTAGTCGAATCCAATGTGTTGTTGGCGTGCCAGTCTTGGATAGATCTCTCAGATACTTGCCTTAGAGGTCTTACGAGTATTGGGCTCGCTTGACGTTTAGGCTTAATGGCTCATTGCAACTCGGACCCGACTATCTGGATCTTGCCAATGATGGGCTTAGTATTGTTTGGGCCTCACTGGATTGAGCATGTAATCGAGCCTGATTTGCTCTGTTGACAAGATTATCATGACACGTATACGGTGCTGATTAGAGGACGGTTTGCTGTATCATCAATTATAAATAGTTTAACTTTGAGAGGGTAAAATAGTAAAAAAAAAAGTATAATAGTGTTTTTCATTCATAAAGGCTTAATATTTATAATTTATAGATAATTTGAGGGTTTCAAATAAATTATGTTAGAGGCTTAGTTGTAATTAATGAATATTGAGAGGGGTTTGGTTTGATTATAATTGATCTGAATTTGGGAGGACCAAATCGTAAAAAATGTAATAATATGTTTTCAATTAAAAGACACAAACACCCCTGAAAACTATTCATTGGTCTTTGGCTTCACATTAATTATTAGTAATAGGGGGAGGGTAAAACAGAAAATAAAATTTGAGTTGAAGATATACATTTTCACTAGTCATTTGGGGGAAGGGGAGTTATATAGTCCATATTACGTGTTGATCTACCCATCTGAACATTAAAAAATCAAAAAATAAAAAAATAAAATAAAATAAAAAGGAAACAGCGCAACGCACCTTGCACATCTCCCCATTTGTTTTAAACTGCGTAGATCTACTTTTAAATCTGATGATTCATCAAAATAGACCGACATCGCAGCCATACACATGACATAAAATATCCATCACAAGAATCTGGCGTCCCATCTACTGGGCCAGCTTGTAAAATCCAAGAACCAAAACCGATCATAAAATCTCAAACATGGCCCATTAAATGAAGACGTAATAGAAGTCCAAATCCAAGCCCACACGAGTTCTTTCATAAATAAGAGGAACGTTGCATAAGAGTCGTGGATGTAATTACGCCTCCACGAACACATCTCCATAAAGGAGGAAACTGTTATGAGAAACGTCTCCTTCCGTTGCATTTCACATGCTTAAGTCACGCAGATAATTAACTGTGACCATTATATAATGTAAAGAGAACAATCGACCAAGGTACGCAACTTTAACTGAGTTTTGTCCAGATTTACTTCCTTTTACAAACAAAGTCATTGACTTAAGCATCGGTGTGCCTTCGGCCACAAAAAATGTGGTCTTTGAAAATCTAACATTTGTTTTGCAGGTCAAACTCATAAGATGATGAGATTTGGACGCATCCGTTTGGCACCGTCTGTGGGAAGCGACATGTTTCATTTTTTAAAAGAATATCCACAGTAAACGAAGTTCACCAAAGTCTGATCAACAACCGACAAGCTGTCAAAACAGATAACACACTCTACAGATCCTCAACCCAATGACAATCACAATAACCCTCCTATTGGCAACACTGTATTGCAAGCAACCCGCAATCCAGACGCAACTCAGACATCCGACAGCACCGCCACGGATCCTCAGGTAGACCTGCTTATGGTCCAGATGAACCACATGACAAAGATGATGGAAAAACTCACCCAAAAGCGCATTTAGTAAGCCGATCTTATCCAAGCGTCGTCCCAGCAAAACTCCACCAACCAAACCCGAGAGCGGCGAGGCTTCTACAGAACCTGAACAGGGAAATCTCGAGAGCAATGAACCTCCCCAGGGTAAGACTCCACAAAGCAACGAAAAACCTGCTGAAATCTCATTGAGAATTGGAGTCACGAATCCCAACATATTGTATGAACCAAAGATTGTGATTTTGTTTTTCGAGTTAATTTCGGTCTCTTGATTTTAAGAAATATTTCAAAAAAATTCGTTGTGTAAAAAAAAATGTAAAAATTTCGAGAATACATAAAATATATATAATGAATTTCGATGGTATATGAAATATGTGAAAAAATAAGATGCAACTAAATAAATCTATTAAACACATTAATTGAAGCCTAAATACCAAGAAATGAAATCTATATATAATTAGAAAATTATGGGGTGGTTTCAAAAACTAGTATACAATTAGAAGATATGCTAATTAGAAATCATCGAGGTGGTTTCAAAAATCAATAAATAATTAGAAGAAATGATAATTAGAAAAAACCTCAAAATTTACAAAAAAATCCGAACTTTTTCGAAAAAACCCTCGAAAAATGTAACTTTTGGTAGTTGATTTTTTTTTTTTTACAAAAAAAATGAAATTTATGAAAAAAACACCAAAATTAACGAAAAAACCTCAAATTAAAAAAAAAGCCCTCAAAAAATGTAAAATTAAATTTCGCCATTTATCTTTTCGAAATTCCAAAAAAACAAAATAATCGGTGAAATTTCACTAAATCTCATTCTTTGGTACGAACTAGCCAAGCCACCATTCTCCGACGCCCTCATGATAACTCCCATGCCAAAGAAGTTCACTCCACCAAAGTATGAAGTGTATGATGGCACCACCGACCCAACAAATCATTTGAGACATTTTCACCACATGATGACGTTGAAGGAGACTACGGAGTCAATCTTGGGCAGAACATTTTCGACTAGTCTTACCTCCACAGCAATGAATTGGTTCAACAGCTTACCACCAAGGTCAATAGACTCCTTCCAGGTGTTAGCCATCGCCTTTATCACAAGATTCATCGGAAGTTAGAAGATGAAAAAATGACCACACTACATCTTCCATATCAAACAAAAACCCGAACAAACGATATGGGAATACATCACTCGTTTCACTAACGAACTGACGATGATCGATGGATGCAACGATGACACGACCACTGCTACTTTCACTGTCAAGCTGAAAAGATGCCCCTTTTTCAATGCTCTCAACCTGGAACCCCCAAAAAGCATGGCGATCCTACTGAAAACAGCCCAGAAGCACATTTCTCTCGAGGATATGAAAGTTGTCAGGAAGAAAAATACCAAAGAGGGAGAATCACTCAAATAAACGGGAATGGAGGGAGGAAAATGACGAGATGACAGACCTCGGGAGGATATCATTCAGCCAAAGAGACATCTGGATGGCGGAAGGACTTAATCCAACCAGTGAGAATCCGGGAAGCTGCAGTCGGCACGGCATAGAAACAAGCGGATAACAAGTGTGATGAAAAAGACATACAAACCGAACAGAGCCCTGAAGACAAATTGGACCAATATACTGAAATATATTGCGAATTGGGAAAATGTCAACTGGCCACTCAGAAGAGAGGAGGCCCAGAAGGAAGAGACAAAAACAAGTATTGTTCCTTTCACAAGGATCACGGGCACAATACCGAAGACTATTACAAACTAAAAGATGAAATTGAGCATTGGGTTCAGAGAGGACGACTCGACGAATTTATTGGAATGCCAGACAAGCAGCTCAAGGAAAAAAAAGGCAGATTCCACCACATGATCAAAAGAACAACTCAGGGAACTAATATACGCCTTACACTGCATGGCCAGGGGGAACAAAGCGATCAACCCAACTGAAGAAGCAGTCGGAAACACCTCCCACTCGAGTTGATCTATATCAAAGTAAGATTACTAACACCAGATGAAATCAGACGAACCATTTCACCAATGCGCAATAAAAGAACATGGAGAAGCTTGTTTCAGTCAACTAACACAATTCAAGAACCCTATTGATGGATGCAAGCCCAACCCGAATTACCAACAACAAAATTGTCGACGACGGACCCGATTAAACCTTGGCAGTTAGTGTTGATGCAAGCATGATTGGACAATTCGGTGTTAATGTGAGCATGATTGGACAATTTGGTGCTAATGTGAGCATGATTGGATAGTTCGGGGTTGCAGAGAGCATGATCAGAAAATCCATCATTGTTCAGCTACCAAGTCAGAAAGCGCCTCGAGTCTAGTAGCTACAATAACATATCCAACGAACGAAAAAACATAACCAATAGCAAATTCGGAGACTTGAAGACATAAGTGAAGCAATACAAAGAAACAAAAACATAAATCTTTAACAATACAAGGATCGACATCAACCGAACAAAGGTCAGGTGGACGAAGCAAACCATTATACAATTTAGCATAACTTTTTAAGAACAACCGCTAGGGTTGGTGAGAATATCGAGAAAGGAATATCAATAAAATTACAAGTTCAGAATCCCCATATTGAGCATGGACAATAGACTAAAGTCATCAAGACTTGATAATATGGAGCAATCAACATATCAAGCCGACACAAGTCGGATATATATAATAAACTTTTGGTCTGATCAACCACGAAGTAGAAAGTTGGACGAACAAGTCAACTTAATAAAAAGCAACTTCGAGTCGATTAGAACGTCGAACCAACAAAGTGAAAGTTGGATGAACGAGTCAACTTAATTTAAAGAAAATAAAAAGTTTCAGGTTGACTGGAACGTCGAACCAACGAAGTGAAAGTTGGACGCACAAGTCAACTTAATAAAAGCACATTCGGGTTGACTAGTACGTCAAACCAATGAAGTGAAAGTTAGACGAATGAGTCAACTTAATTCAAAAGCTTCAGGTTGCTTAGAACGTCGAACCAACGAAGTGAAAGTTGGATGAGCGAGTCAACTTAATAAAAGCAACTTCGGTTTGATTAGTACGTCAAACCAATGAAGTGAAAGTTGGACGAACGAGTTAACTTAATTCAAAAGCTTTAGGTCGACTAGAACGACGAACCAACGAAGTGAAAGTTGGACGAACGAGTCAACTTATTAAAAGAAACTTCGGGTTGACTAATGCGTCAAACCAACGAAGTGAAAGTTGAACGAACAAACCAATTATCTCATAAAAACTTTGAAGACAACTAACACAAGGTCGAGATGGAAAAATCAACTTGCTCAAAACAACTCAGATACATCATGGAGAAAGGATAAAGTCAACCCACTTTGAGGCAACCAATGCGTTAGAGCATAAAATAATTTAGATCAAGAAATTCGGACATGATCAAGAATGTAGCTGTAAAGGCTTCCTAGCCAGTAAAAAAAAAATCAAAAGATACACAGTACAACTCATTTCGACAACTACGGCTGACCTAAAAAGGTATAAGCAACGTGAATGAGTTAACAAGATAAATTATGACTATGAAGAAAAATAAGAACACCAAGGAAAAAATGTATGTTCCTTAATAAAACTATTCTATTACATTCAAAGAAGAAGGTAAAGAAGTAGGAGATAAAGCCGAGGCAACCGTAACATTATTGGCGGCGTCATCTGACGGATGAAAGGCGGCCGGATCACTGGCAGAAACTCTCCCTTCAAGAAGAGATGGAAGCAATGGCTCTTCAACCGTTGGATCATTCAAAGATCCTGAAATGTTTTCGTCACCATCTTCATTTTCAAAGGTTTGATAGACCAAGTGACGGTACTGAGACAAATTAACACCAAGCCCCTCGATATAGTCAATAAGCTCAGTCCGTCCATCAACGATTTGCTACTAATCTGCCACTTCCATAATGTGAAGCCTGTCTTTTTCGAAAGCAAGTTCATTCCTAGCCGCAATAAGTCATCCTTCGACGGTGATAAGCATTGAGGAGGTATCTGCCTTGACCTCGTCAAGTGCAGCCATTAATTGCTCCACTTTGTTTTTGGTGACGTCGTGGTTGATAGATTGCTCTACCACGGTATGTGCAACTTCATCATGAATCGCCTTCTCGACAGACAACTCCTTGTCCACATCGTGTAAGCGTGCACAAACACCGTCTAAATCTGTTATCAAATATTCAAACTCAGCTGCAGGCCGATCCCGTACACCCTCCGCCTCAATCAATGAGGCTTGAGCAACCCCGACCACTTTTTCCTCTTCTGCACATCGCGCTCTTAACACGTCGAATTGGCAAAAGACATGGAAAAACACCAACAACACTGCAAACTTCCTCTCCAGAGAGGCCACCTAGTTACGGCTAGCTTGGTAATCTGAGCCCATCACCCCCGCGTAGGTGAAATGATTCATCCCAACCATTATCTGTCTAAGGCCATCATCAAGATGAAGGCTCAGATCCAACACATGCATCAAAGGCCTCTTCACCGACCGCCTGTGTCATTCGTTGATCAACCCACGTGCGTCATCCTGCACATCGAGATGGGAAAACTAGCAAAACTTCTCATCTGACTTAACACGAATCTCTTCAGGGATAGGTTCCTTCCAACTAATCCGCGAATGAAGGACGCGAGGATCCGAAAGTATGGAGGAGCCACCACCAATGGCCGGAAAAGAAGACAGAATGACAGAAATACCATCCTTACCCTTTCGATGTGTAGTAATCACAGCAGAAACAGAACGAGTGGTAGTACAAATGGGGACAGAAGAAGGTATGACCTCCGCCGCATTATCAACAGAAGCAAAAAGAGAACGGGGAGACCACACCTCAAGAACTCGATTACGAGCACCAATCTCCTTAGACTGAACAACCGCTAGTTGGAACATCTTATCGTCAATGGCTCTAGGATCATCATTAGAGCATTCGGTAGCGTCAGGACCACCATATGCAGAAAGAAGTCTCTTTTCATTATCATCCAACGGGGGAACAATCTTTTTTTCACTCATCTCCAACGCCAACCTCATCTCTTCAGCCTCTACCAGATATAAGTGATTATCCCTTGCATTCTCTCTATCAACAGAACTTGAATAAGGAAAAGCGCGTCGAGTAATATCGCGGAGTCGCTTTCTCTTCAAAACACGGTCAGAACTTATAAATAATTGCTTCGACGGACTAACAGGCCTTGAAACCTTTATCTTCTTAGAAGTTGGACCAACAACACCAATACTAATAGGAGCATCGAGATCCGTAATATTCGAGCTCACTTTTCCATCAACACCAGCATTACCAACGGCAACAGGAGCAGCGCGTGCAACAAGCTCCTCAGCCTGCCTCTCGATCAGCAAAGCCCACTCAGTCTCATTCATGATATACAAACTGTTGTGCTCTACCGTGACATTGGAAAGGAAGGTGTCCAAAGAACCTTGGGAAGTTGCAAAAAAATGCTCGCTTATCATTGGTTCTTCAGCAGTCTATTGCAGATCCCTCCTCTTGGAAGGACTATACTATTTGATAACTTGCAAGTCGAAGTAGGCAGAAAGGACAGAAGCATAGAACCAGTCCCGTGACCAATCCCTGATACCATAGTTCAGATTACCAAAACTCGCAGGAGAACGAATAAAGCCAATACTCTTGGTCATCAACGGACCAATCACCTAGTGCAAAGTTCTAACAATAAAAAAATACCAGAAAGGACGGCTCTTGCATATGTGGAAATCATAACCCTCAAACCATTAAGACCCATCGGAGCAAGAGGAATGCCCAGAAAATCTAAATACGCCTAGAATAACTCTGGAACTGGAAATCGAAGGTCGGATTGAAACAAGCGCAGGTAGAGCGTAAAGAGCAGTCAGAAGGTAAAGAGTAGTCAGAACAAACGTTATCCAACGTTGCATGAGAAACCTTCTTAGGAGAGAAATGAGCTTCGTAGATAGCAAACTGCTCACCGTCCAGTAAATCACCGGCAGGCATCGCGAACGAACAACAAAAGAAGAAAAATGTCGAGGGAAAGAAGAAACAACCCTAATTTCAGAGATGGCGTAAAAAGGGAAACAAACTCGTCACGTCCCCTTTTTTATAGAACCGAACAACGAAGAGACTGCTCATGGGACGAGGTGCGAGATATGATGGCAGGCGAAACTCCAAAAAATGTGAGCGAAAACGAACGGATAAACAAGATAAAGAGACACCAACCCACCAAAAGTTGCTAACAAGATTAAATACAAGGCAATGATAGAATTGAAAGACCAACTGTCACGAAGTTAGTGGCCACGTCAGCATACCCGCTAACTAAGAAGGGAGTAGTTGATGATACATCAAAATAGACCGACATTGCAGCCATACACGTGGCAGAAAACATCTATCACAAAGATCTGACATCCCATCTACTAGGCCAGTTCGTAAAACCCAAGAAGGCAAAATCGATCATAAAAGCCCAAACATGGCCCATTAAATGAAGACGTAATTAAAGCCCAAATCTAGGCCCGCATGAATTTAAGCCCAAGTCCAGGCCCGCATGAATTCTCTCATAAAGAATAGGAACATTGCATGAGAGTCGTGGAGGGAATTACGCCTCCATTGATAGGGGTGGGCAGACGGGTCGAAAAACCACGGGTTCAAACCGAACCGAACCGTTTTGCTTCAAACGGTCCGAATTTTAAATTTGTAATTTTAGATATAGTTTAGATCCATTATAAAATGATCCGAGTCTGGTTCCAATTATTTAAAATGAAACGGTCCGGATTAGACCCGTTTAAATCACATTGTAAAACTAAAAATGGAAAGACATTAAACAATTAAACAACAAAACAACTTTTTCCCATTTTTCTCTATCTTCTCTCTGCCGTTGCGATAAGATGATCAAAAGCAACAACATCAACAACAACAAGGGTTTTGGGTTTTGCATGGGGTTAGGATTGGTTGATTTGATCAATTAAACAAGACAATAAAAAGGAGAAAAATGTGAAAATGATCAAAGGGTATCTGTAGATCCACCTGTACCCAGAGAAATCCCAAGTCTGGGTTTCCATTACAAGAGAATGGTAAAAAGAACTTCATCCAAATCCAATTTGTCTTTAAAAAATTGTCATTTTTATTTGTTTTGTATAGTTTTATGGTTTGGGTTTTGATTGATTGTATTGGTTTATGATTCAGAAACCTCTGAAGCAGGTTCTTCGGGTAAGGTTGGTGGATCTGAGAAAGGGTTTGATGTCAATCGACCTCCATCTACTGAAAAAGTTGGTTAGAATTTCGCTTCTCTCTTTCTTGTTTTCAATTTCTCTCTGATGCAACGCAATCTCTAATTGCAGAAACAAGAGACCTCCCCTTACCCCATCCACATCTTAAGTAGATTCTTTCTTCTTATCCTTATTAGGTAAATGTATATACAGTCTAATAGCTAAATTGGAATGGAAGTGAAAAGTTTTATAAAAATGGCAGGTTTCAATCAATTGGTATTATTTGCAGGTTTGCATTTCACAGAGCTTGGGATACGTAGGTGTTCGTTAACCCTTACACTTTAATCAATCATAGTGAACCTCATTGATGTTCACATGATTATAACATAATATACCTCCTAATATATATTTGTTAGTGTTTGAAATAGTGTATTTTAGTTTAATTATTTTATTTTTGTATTTTTGTAGGATTTGGAGTTTGAGTGACAAAAGTGCGTTAGCGTGGCGAATTTGGAAATTCATAGACAAATTGACGAAGTGGAGCGGGAAACACTCAAGCCAAAGATTAAGAGAACCAAAGAAAAAAATAAAGAAAATTAGTTTTGAATTTTGGTGGAACAAAGAAATAGTATGGATGAACATAGCCAAACCCACCTTTCAAGCGGTGGGACTCCTATGTTTGCAAATTGGGCTTCCAAATTCCATTGGGGTCCAAATTGGATTGGGTTTTCCATTTGTATTGAGCATTGGGTTTCCAATTGGGCCCAATAAGGGTTTCTCTTTACCAATAAATACAATCACAAAGAAAAACACACAACAGGGAGGAGGGCAGCAAGCTGCCAGAACGCAGCAGCAGCCAAGACGCCAGCAAGAGCAAAGGAGAATGCGCAGAGCAGCGAGGGTGCAGGACAACAAAGGGGGCGCTGGAATGAAAATGCAGCAGCAGCCGAGAAACGCATGACTGCAGGGAGTACACGACGCAGCAGCGCTGTCCAGAGCAGCAGCAGTGACGCTATCCAGCATGGAGCAGAAACGTTGTCTAGAACAGCAGTGAAAATGTCATCCAACAGGGTGCGCATTGCTGATCCACCACGCGTCGCCATGCCGATGAAGCTCCACACTGATGTTGCCGTCATCACCTTCACCATCTGTCACTAAACTCCACGCAAGGCGAAGAGGTGAACTCCTAGATGTAACGCACTTAATTAGTATTTGATTCGTTTTATGCTTTCACGATGAATAATGGTGTTTATGATTCTCACTTTTATTTAATATAGGAATTTATGTTATTTTAGTGACAAAAATTTCATCAATTTCTTCATAGATTATTATTCCGGTAATTGTCTTTTTCTTCTCCATATAAATTTAGTCACGCTTTTCTTATGTGTGGAATTTTTAAGGATCAATTGATTTCGGTAGGTTCGTTATATGTGATCGTCTTTTATTATGTTATTGTCTCCGGATATATCGTAAATTTTGGATATCACACATGACCAATTTAGAAAAAGTGAAATCTAAAATCCATTTACATTAGGATATATTAATGCATTAAAGACTATTTTTCCAATTATGTTGTTTGGGATGTGAAACGCGTAATCGAGTCATCATAGCGAATCAATATTAGTTGGCGCGTGAAATCTAGGAGGGATCCTTGGAACCTTGTGATTTTTCTAAACTTGATTTTTATTAAACTAAATTCAATTTCACATTTTAAAATTGCTAGAATTTCTTACATTTAGTTTCGCGTAAATTTTTTTCTTCCTTGACCTTGTTTTGTAGATTGTCTTTCCTCATGGGATCGACACCCAAATCTTTACTGCAATTGACCGCGTGTACTGTTTGGGTGTAATCAAATTTTTGCGTCGTTGCCGGGGAACAAGCGTAATTCTACAAGGGAGGTTTCGGGTATTATCTTTCTTGCTCATTGTTTTATTTTATTTTATTTTATTTTTAGGTTTTAGGTCCAGTTTATTTAATTTTTTTGTATTTTTTTTATTTCTAAAAAAAATTGCAAAAAACAAAAAAGGACATTGGGGGAGTGTGAGTTGGAATAGAGACCATTTAGGGAGACTAATTAGGGTCCCAAATTTATAACACCCACAAATTCACATTGAGACCAAATTAAGTTCTACTTCTAATTCTAACACCATGAGTAATCACGAAGATGACCATGTTCGGTCGCTAAATGATTATCTCCACCCCACGCGCACTGCTACTCCATCATGTATCATGTTTGCACCAAGTACATCAAAGCTAGATTTTAAGTCGGGTATGATACAATTATTACCCACTTTTCATGGCCTAGAGAGTGAGAATCCTTATGTTCACATTAGGAAATTCGAGGACGTTGTGGCCACTTTCCACAACAAAGTTGAGGCTGTAGACTCGGTTAGACTAAGGTTTTTTCCTTTTTCCCTTGAGGAAAAAGCAAAGAGTTGGCTATACTCTTTGTGACCAAGGTCTATAAGTTCGTGGGAGGAGATGACCCAAGCTCTTTTTAATAAATACTTTCCTCACAACAAAACCAACGATCTAAAGAGACAGATTTCTACCTTCACCCAAAAGAATAGCGAGACATTATATCTAGCATGCGAGAGGTTCAAGGATCTCTTGAATACATGTCCACACCATGGGTATGAGAGTTGGCGCTTAGTCAGTTATTTTTATGAGGGGCTCACCAGTAGAGAGCGTCAGTTCGTTGAGATGATGTGTAATGGAGAGTTTTTTCAAAATGACCCTGACGAGGCCATTGAGTACCTGAATGACTTGGCTGAAAAGGCTCATACTTGGACTGGTCCAAGTGCCACTGAGAGCACGGATAGAACACGCCCAGCTGGAGTCTACCAACTTAGGGAAAATGACAGCCTTAGAGCCCAATTGGATAGAGTAACTAGAGAGTTAGAGGCACTTAAGACCAAGGATGGTAGGACCACACATACTGTTGCCAGAGTTGAGCTACAGAACGCATGTTTTATATGCGGGGGAGTTGAACACTTAGCACAGGATTGCCCGACCTTGACTGAGATGAGAGGGGTTTATGAGGAACAATGTAACACCTTAGGGATGTACAAGAAGCCTTACTCACCATTCTCTAACACTTACAATTCTGGCTGGAGAGATCACCCTAACTTAGGCTGGCGGTCCGAAGCAGACCAACCTACACACTCACAGGCACAACCACCTAGGTCATACCCTGCACCTCCATACAATGCGCAATCTAACAAAAGTTCCTTATCAGACACATTACATGCATTTATAGAGGCACAAGGTAAAACTAATCAAATATTTGAGGTTGCATTGACACAGTTGGCAGAAGAGAACAAGGAGATCAAAAGCCAGATAACCAAGCTGACAAGTTCATTAACTGTACAAGAGCGGGGTCAATTTCCGTCACAAACTCAAGCAAATCCGAAGGGCCAACTTATGGCACAAACCTCTACTTCAGACTCTCTGAATGTCAAAGAGGTTAATGCCATCACTACTCGGAGTGGTAAGATTTTAGATGGGTCAAGCTCGTCCACGACTATAGGCACCTCCCCAAGTGCAAAGGAGAGCATCCCTGAGGATGAGCCCAACAAGAACATTCCAGTTCTAGTTCATTTTCCTCAAGCACTACGACCTACTGGAAAGAAATCGGAAATGCATGGTGAGATTCCAGAACACTTGAAACAGGTTAAAATTAACTTACCTTTGCTGCATGTGATTAAACAGGTACCAACTTATGCGAAGGTCATCAAGGATCTATGCACTCTCAAGAGGAAACATCATGTCAAGAAGACTGCCTTCTTGACAGAATAGGTAAGTGCGGTGATTGAGCAGAGGACACCACCCAAGTACAAAGATCCAGGGTGTCCTACAGTCACCTGCCAGATTGGGACTCATGAGTTTGGCCAAGCCTTGTTGGATTTAGGAGCAAGTGTAAATCTAATGTCATATTCTATTTACTTGCGACTGGGTCTAGGAGAGATTAAACCCACATCCGTGGTACTACAATTGGCCGATAGATCGGTTAAGAAGCCAAGAGGAATAGTCGAGGATGTCTTGCTGCAGATTGATAAGTTTTACTATCCCGTCGACTTTCTTTTTTTAGAGACTCATTCTGCGGTTAATATGGAGTCTACAATTCCGATTATTTTAGGTAGACCTTTTCTTGCCACAGCTAACGCTCTTATCAATTGCAGGAACGGTCAAATGAAGCTGTCTTTTGGGAACATGACTCTGGAGGTCAACATATTCAATATTAGCAAGCAACCACGTGATGATGATGAGTGTCATCATACCTACATGATAGACACGCTGATATCAGAAGAGGCGCTCCTGAGCGCAGATTCTGAAACCTTAGAGTACCTCCTTTCTATTTCTGATTCTGAGAATTCACTTTATCCTGACAATGTTTTTGATATTTCTGTTGTTTCAGGGTTAAAGGATAAAAGAGGATGACAATGGCAACCATGCTTTGAGGAGTTGCCAAAGGAAAGACAGAAACCACAACCATCCACCGTGGAAACTCCGAAAGTTGACCTAGCTCCACTGCCTGAGGGACTTAAACATGCATTCCTCAAACCAGGTGATACCTTTCCTGTTATTATTTCTTTCGTGCTTGATAGCTCACAAGAAGAAAAATTGATTAATATGTTACGTGAACACAAATCTGCATTAGGTTGGACTATAGCTGACATCAAAGGTATTAGCCCCTTAATATGTTCCCATAGGATTCGCTTAGAAGAAGGAGCTAACCCCCGTAGAGACTCTCAAACACAACTTAACCCTACTATGAAAGAGGTGGTGAAAAAGAAAGTCTTAAAATTGTTAGATGCAAGCATCATTTATCCCATCTCCGATAGCAAGTGGGTTAGTCCAACTCAAGTAGTTCCCAAGAAATCTTGAATAACAGTGGTGACTAATGATGAGGGGGTTCATGTTCCTACTAAGGTAGTAACAGGGTGGCGCATGTGCATTGACTATAGGAAATTTAATGCTGCCACCCGCAAGGATCACTTCCCACTTCCATTCATAGACCAAATCTTAGAGCGAGTAGCTGGTCATTCTTTCTATTGATTTCTAGATGGGTATTCAGGATATTATCAAATTGAGATTGCATTAGAGAATCAGGATAAGACTACTTTCACGTGTTCTTTTGGTACTTATGATTTTCGGCGTATGCCATTTGGTTTGTGTAATGCACCGGCTACTTTTCAGAAATGCATGATGAATATTTTTAGTGACATGGTTGAAAAATATATGGAAGTATTCATGGATGATTTGACTATTTTTGGTGATTCCTTTGATTCATGTTTACTTCACTTGAAGGTTGTTTTAAGTAGATATGAAGAGAAGCGTCTGGTGCTTAATTGGGAAAAATGTCATTTCATGGTTTCTTATGGAATAGTTCTGGGACACATAGTTTCTGATAAAGGAATCGAGGTTGATAAAGCTAAAATTGAATTGATTTCTAAATTACCTACACCTAAAAATGTCAAGGATGTGAGATCATTTCTAGAGCACGCGGGTTTTTATAGGAGGTTCATACAAATTTTTCTGCCATCTCTAGACCATTAAGTAGCCTCCTGGTCAAAGACGTTGTGTTTCAATGGACACAAGAGTGTGAGGATGCCTTTCGAACACTCAATGATAGGCTCGCCTCTGCCCCCATCATGCAACCACCGGATTGGAATTTACCATTTGAGATAATGTGTGATGCAAGCAACTATGTTGTGGGGGCAGTTTTGGGACAGCGAAGGGAAGGGAAGCCATTTGTTGTTTACTATGCTAGTCGAACACTTAATGATGCTCAAATGAATTATTCGACTACTGAAAAAGAGTTCCTAGTTGTAGTTTTTGCTTTAGATAAATTTCGTGTTTATTTGATTAGTACACCTATCACTATTTTTACTTACCATGCGGCTCTTAAGTTTCTTATTTCTAAAAAGGATGCTAAGGCAAGATTGATTAGGTGGATTTTACTTCTGCAGGAATTTGATCTAACTATAAAGGATAAGAAAGGGGTCGAGAATGTGTGGCGGATCACTTGTGTCGTCTGAAGTTCAGTGACTCTGCCAATGGCCCACCCATCCGTGATGACTTCCCTGATGAACACCTATTCGCCGTCACTCAAGTACCATGGTATGCGCACATTGTTAATTACTTGGTTTCTAGCGAAGTTCCATCATCATGGAGTGCTCAAGATAAGCGCAAATTTTTGGTCGAGGTAAGAAATTTTTATTGGGATGATCCTTATCTATATAAGTATTGCCCCGACCAAATTGTGAGGCGTTGTGTCCCTGAAGGTGAGATTGAAAATGTCTTACATATTTGTCACAGTGCAGCTTGTGGAGGCCATTTTTCTATGAAAAAAATCGCTGCAAAATTTTTACAGTCTGGATTATATTGGCCTATATTGTTTAAGGACACTAACAATTATTGTCGTTCTTGTGATAGATGCCAGAAGTTAGGTGCATTGTCCAGGAGACACATGATGCCCCTTAACCCCATCTTAGTCATTGAGATATTTGATTGTTGGGGGGTTGATTTTATGAGACCCTTTCCACCCTCCTTTTGATATTTGTATATTTTGCTTCCAGTGGACTATGTGTCCAAATGGGTAGAAGCTGTGGCATGCCGGAACAGTGACAACAACAATGTTGTCAGGTTCATCAAAGAACACATTTTATCCCGTTTCGGTACACCACGAGCCATTATTAGTGATCAGGGGACTCATTTCTGTAATCGCTCTTTTGAGGCTTTGATGTGCAGGTATGAAGTTCATCACAAGGTTGCCAATGCCTATCATTCGTAGACAAATGGCCAAGCCGAGCTGGCAAATCAAGAAGTGAAACAAATCTTGGAGAAGATGGTGAATCTTGATAGGAAGGATTGGTCATTTCGCCTCCCTGATGCACTTTGGGCTTACCGTACCGCTTATAAGACAATTCTCGGGATGTCTCCATATCGGCTTATATATGGAAAAGTCTATCATTTACCGGTTGAGTTAGAACATCGCGCTTATTGGGTCGTAAAAAGCACTAACTTTGATCTCAATGATGCAGGTATTCAGCGGAAACTTCAGTTAGCTAAAATTGAGGAGTTGCGGAATTATGCCTATGACAATTCCTGAATATACAAGGCGAAGATGAAAGCAGCTCATGATAAGCAAATTCTGAGGAAACATTTCGATCCTAATCAACGAGTCTATCTCTATAACTCACGACTTCATCTTCATCCTGGCAAGCTAAGATCGAGATGGACGAGCCCATTCATGGTAAAAACAAGTCTTTCCCAATGGTTCCATAGAAATTGAAGATCCAAAAGATGGGAGAGTATTTAGAGTAAATGAGCAACGTTTGAAGCACTATGTAGAGCGAGTAGAGGTGCCAGAGGAGATCTCTCTGGTTGCCCCTATCTACTTGATTTGATGTTCTCGGCCCTATCTTTAGTTTAGGTTTTATTTTATTTTATTTATTTTTTAGTTTAGTTTAGGTTTTTGCTTTTATTTTTTTTCTTTTAGTGTTTCGGGTTATTTTAGGTGTTGCTACTGGAGTCACTCGGAGCTCCTCATCCCATGTGTTTCTTTCTCCCGTCGGTATGATTTTCTTATATTTTGGTGATTGTGAGGACATTGTCTATTTGAAATTGGTAAAGCTTCACCATGGTAATATCACTCTAACCCTCCTCTTTTCTTTTTCTTTCATTTTTCATGATTATTATTTTATACATTGAGGACAATGTTTGGTCTAGGTTTGGGGGTGATGGTGGTTTATTAGATTTTTTGTGCAATTTTTAAAAATCTTTGAGCTTAAAACGTATTTTACAATTAAACCGAGTCATTTTTTTTTATGTTCTACTCAATCTCCATTGAAGACTTGATTACTAATGGAGTTTTTATTAACCTAAATTACTAAGTTAATAAACCCTACTTGTAATACCGCAAGTGTACAACTGTCTAACTAGTAGACAGTGGCAAATACAGGTCGATCCCACGAGGATTGACAGACAAACGAATTCTAAGACTTATTTGAATTAATTTAGAGTTGGGAGTTACAGCAGATGAAAATTACTAAATTAAGAAAATGAAATTGACAACTAAAATTAAAGTGATAAGATGATAGAGAGGGGACCGAGACATCGAATCCACCACAGGTTCTTCGAGATTTGTGTAATCCAAATTATTATTTTCAAAAATTAACATGACTAACCTAAAGATTAATCTAAGTTCGCAATTGATTTCAGCAAAGGTATAAACCCCTAGCATTGCGTGTCTTCTTACGGCACACACAATCACAAGTTTATTTTAACTAATTCTAAACCCCTAGCATTGCATGTCTTATTACGGCACACACAATCACAGATTCAGATTAATTGATTAAAACAGGCTTTGAATATCAATAAAGGGTACTTCTAACTACCGACTATCTAGATAATTAATCCGGATATAATCAGTGAAAGCAATTATTGAAACTCAGAAATCAACTGTATTTAACGTTCAAGTATAAATAAAACAATAAATTCAAATACAACAAACTCTAGGAAACCCTGTGGTTTCATCTTCGCGTCGGCGCGGGGTCTAGAAGATCATGGTGGTGGTGGTCACAGCATCAATGGAGGTAAAATTCATTTCTGCAAGAAGACAGAAAGAGGGTGAGGAAACCATGAGAAAGAAAAATACGCGAAGGAGGAAGAGGAACATGGACGGTGAAACAGGGAGGCGCTCCTTGTTTCTGCTACTGCTTGCGAGCTTTGTTCCGCCGACGAGCTCCGGTCCTTGCAAGAGAGAGAGAGGGCCGAGAGAAGGATGAACAGAGAGAGACCGAAGTGGGTGAGAATGGAAGAGGGAGACAGGGTGGTGGAGCTCTGTCGCGCGGTGGAACAGGGCGGTGGCTGAGAAAGAGGGAAGCAGGAAGGAAGAGGTAGTAGCGTATGATGGTGGTGCTCGGCGGTGTGGATGTTGGACTGTGGCGAGTTGAAGAGATAGACACGAAAACAGGGGAAGAAGAGAGGAACAGGGGGGTCGTGGGCAGTGTTGTTACGGTGGTTTGCGACAGGGACAGGGGCGGTGGTTGTGCGTGGTTGTGTTGACGCAGGAGTTGATGATGTCTACGATGGACAGGGTGTGGTGTCTCCCTAGCGAGCGAGGAAGAGCGGGAGAGGGAGGAAGGCGAGGTGACGGCTAATGGTGGAGGAGGAGGTGGTGGTGGCGGGATGATCGCACTGCCGGTTCTCCTATCGAGCGAGGATTGCCCGCAGAGTGGATTGGCGTGATGGCTGGAAAAGAGAGGAGGGGAGAAGGAACGTGGAAGAATAAAGAGAGTTTTTCTCCAAAATGGGGAGAGCAAAATAGGGTTCTCCTATTTTCTTGGGCTTGGGTTCTCCAAAAGGCGTTGGGCTTGGGTTTTTAGGTTAGCATTTTGGGTTTGGGCTTAGATTAAATTACGTAGACCTAGGTTTATTTAGGTTAGGTTTAGATATGTGACCATCTAATTTGTATCACCGCTATAATCAACCAATTGAACATTCATTAAATTGTTGCCTTAATGCGATTTCATCGTTCACGCTCAAATTCCTACAAATACATGAAAATGAAATAATAAGAATAAAATATAATAATCGAAACACTAACATATATAAATTAAGGGATATATTATGTAATAATTATGTGAATATCAATTACGGTAATTGTGCAAAATCTTTATGAAAATGCACTCAAAATTTGAACTCTTGGTGAATTTAAAAAAAAAATTAATAAATAAAAAATGGGTTTTGAGTCTTTTTAATTTAAGAGAATATTTTTGTCTCCTTTAATTTCGAGAAAACACATACTAACATGTGTCACATAGTTATATATATTAATAGAAAACATGATATTTGATATTATCCTTATGTTAGATGTATTTCGTGAGACTTTTCAACTCGACTATTCGTGCACTATAAGCCAAGTCAACATGATTTGAAGTTGATTAGTGAGATATTGAACTAGAAAACCTTAGAATAATAGTGGAGACTTTAACGCTTGTGAGTTTTGAGCCATTCTTTATTTCTTGAGGGTTATTAATTGCACTCTGATTTTTCTTGAGTCCGCATTATTTGGTTGATGATCTCATTATTCTTGACTTTCTTATTGATTGCTTTAAAAATGACATAAAAATTGAATTTTTACACTAGAACTTCTTGCTTTATTTAGCTGAGATGTCCTAGTACCAACTAGAACTTATGAAGTGATATAGGCATTTCTTTCTTTAAACCATTTTTTAGCCTTTTAGCCTACCAAATAATAAATATCCATTTGCATCCCTTTGAGCCTTTAAATAGCCTTCTCTTTGTTATCCTCATTCTCATTACCAACTCCAATCAATGAGTAATACCTCTATTATTTTATCCTTACCCAATTTTCTGAGAATGTATACGGTGAGATATATATATTTATGGAATGGGCAAATAGAAAGAGTTGAAAATAGATATTTTATGCGCCCTCGATATAAAAGTGTTGGATTGTATCACCGGGGAAAAACATACAAAAAAAAAGTTGAAAAAAAAGGTTGAAAAAAAAAAGTTGAATAAGAAAATAATGAAGAAAAAGTTAATGGTGTACAACATTGATTTGTTCTTCAATGTCCTATGTGTTTATTCAAGGGTGTAGCCATTCTCAAGAAATTCTTGTATCCTTTTTGTCTATTATTGTTTGTCATAATCCAAGCCCCATTACAACCAAGTAAAGACATAATTGATCTTAAATGAAAGTTGGTTCAGTAGATGTGGAGATTGAATAGGCAAGAACTATGGTGTTTGAGTCAACATTCTCAAAAGTAATCAATTCATTTCACTCTTTGAAAAATTATGTTTTTCATGATAATTATATGTGAGACGTTTGCATTTTCCATAGTTTATATCCTTTTCCTCACATATAAACTGAGTGCCCAATCTCTGAGTGTTTTATTTCTGAGTGACATGAGAGATTTGTAGTCGAAGCGTCCTTTCTAAAGGTTATCTCGTCACATCTTTACTATGAGATGAAGAGTTTTATTGATAATGCTCATCACACGCACACTTCGAGTTGAAAATGATTATGAAATTTATTTAACCTTTAGATACTATTAAATTATTGTACTCTATTGATATACATTTTTAGTTTGTTGTTATTCTTGAATTTTAAGCAATTAGATATTACTCTAAGGAAAATAAAGGGGAATGCCATGGTTTTTGCATTATTTTTTTTTTTAGAAAATAGATTTTGTTTTATTGAGTCAGTAATGTTTGGGGGTAACATTTCAGGAAACTCTCACGAGACTATTACTCGTCCTCTAGAGGTAATCTAGAGATTTAAAACCTTGTTGCACGTTAAGGTAAGTGCAACCGTGATTCCTATGAAAGTGAGTTAGGATTTTATTCTTAATTTTGTTTTGCTCGAGGACTAGCAAAATGTAGGTTTAGGGGTATTTGATGTTCACATAATTATAACATAATATACCTCCTAATATATATTCGTTAGTGTTTGAAATAGTGTATTTTAGTTTAATTATTTTATTTTTGTAGGATTTGGAGTTTGAATGACAAAAGTGCGTTAGCGTGGCGAATTTGGAAATTTATAGACAAATTGACGAAGTGGAGCGGGAGACACTCAAGCCAAAGATTAAAATAACCAAAGAAAAAAACAAAGAAAATTAGTTTTGAATTTTGGTGGAACAAAGAAGTAGTATGGATGAACATAGCCAAACCCACTTTTCAAGGGGTGGGACTCCTTTGTTTGCAAATCGGGCTTCCAAATTCCATTGGGGTCCAAATTGGATTGGGTTTTTCCATTTGTATTGGGCATTGGGTTTCCAATTAGGCCCAATAAGGGTTTATCTTTACCAATAAATACAATCACAAAGAAAAATGCACAACGGGGAGGAGGGAAGCAAACTGCCAGAACGCAGCAGTAGCCAAGACGCAGGCCAGAGCAGAGGAGAGTGCGCAGAGCAGGGAGGGCGCAGGACAACAAAGGGGGTGTTGGAACGAAAATGCAGCAGCAGCCGAGAAACGTGAAACTGTAGGGAGTACACGACGCAGCAGCGCTGGCCAGAGCAGCAGCAGCGACGCTATCCAGCAGGGAACAGAAGCGTTGTCCAAAACAGCAGTGAAGACATCGTCCAGTAGGGTGCGCATCGCTGATCCACCACGCGCCGCCATGCCGATGAAGCTCCACACCACTGTTGCCGTCATCACCTTCATCGTGTGTCACTAAACTCCACGCAAGGCGAAGATGTGAACTCCTAGATGTAACGCACTTAATTAGTATTTGATTTGTTTTATGCTTTCACGATGAATAATGGTGTTTATGATTCTCACTTTTATTTAATATAAGAATTTATGTTATTTTAGTGACAAAGATTTCATCAATTTCTTCGTAGATTATTATTCCGGTGATTGTCTTTTTCTTCTCCATATAAGTTTAGTCACACTTTTTTGATGTGTGGAATTTTTGAGGATCAATTTATTTCGGTAGGTTAGTTATATGTGATCGTCTTTTATTATGTTATTGTCTCCGGATATATCGTAAATTTTGGATATCACATATGACCAACCTTTGTGCTTTCTAGAAAAAGTGAAATCTAAAATCCATTTACATTAGGATATATTAATGCATTAAAGACTATTTTTCCGATTATGTTGTTTGGGATGTGAAACGCGTAATCGAGTCATCATAGCGAATCAATACTAGTTGGCGTGTGAAATCTAGGAGGGATCCTTGGAACCTTGTGATTTTTCTAAACTTAATTTTTATTAAACTAAATTCAATTTCACATTTTAAAATTGCTAGAATTTCTTACATTTAATTTCGCGCAGTTTTTTTCTTCCTTGACCTTGTTTTGTAGATCGCTTTTCCTCGTGGGATCGACACCCCAATCTTTACTGCAATTGACCGCGCGTACTGTTTGGGCGTAATCACTCATCCCAGCATTTACTTTCTTGTTGGCCGACATTTTCAGGTATACAAAAAGACTTCATGTTGATTGGCCAATTTGTTCCTTAGCTAAACCAATGAGGATGGGAGTGATCACCTAAATTTTGTTTTGGTTTATTATTTCTTATTTTACTAAGCAGACTTGTTCATACTTAAATTAAAATGAGTTGCATTTTGAATGGTTTGTAAGTGACGAGATCATCTCCACACCAAAATTTATGAATAAATGAATAAATAAAAATTGTGGGCATACCAAAAATTGACTCTAAATAAAATATTCTATGGCATACTCAACTCAACTATGACTTGAATTGAAATTTGGTGAACGAGGATACCTTTTTTTTTTTTTTTTTTTAAGAAGAAAACGATATTTTGCTAATAAAAGGAAAGCAAAAGTGATCTAAGTCAGAAGTTACTCAAGTCAAAATCTTCTGGATGACTATGATGTTTCAATTGGAAAAACAAAATTTTAGGCATTGATGGTCAAAATGGTGAAAATAAACATCATTAGTAACAACACCAATGGAATTTGGAATCGTAGGAATCAGACCGTTTCAAATGGTTCGAGTTAGGTTCGGTCTCAATGTTCAAAATGAGAGAATTCGGACCGACCGGATCCGTTAATTTTAAACGATTCGAGTTAGATTCTTCAAAAAATGGAATCGATTCGGACCGTGCCCACCCCTATCCACGGACACATCTTCATAAAGGAGGAGATTGTTATGAGAAACATCTCCTTCTGTTGCACCTCACATGCTTAAGTCACGCAGAGAATTAACCGCGACCATTATATAAGGTAAAGGGAACAATCGACCAAGGTATGCAACTTTAATCGAGTTTTGTCCAGATTTACTTCATTTTTCAAACAAAGTTGCTGACTTAAGCATCAGAGTGCCTTCAACCACCAAAAATGTGATTTTTGACAGTCTAACATCTGTTTTGTAGGTCAAAATCACATAAAGACGAGATTGAAATGCATCAAAATCTATGAAAGCTTAACTATCAATTTCATAATCTATTCTCTCTCGAAACCCCATTGTTCTAAACTATTGATGTTTCATCCTAAAGCACCGGATAATTATCTAGTGTAAATCTTTGTTTATGTAACAAAGCACACCAGCCAAACAAGGATTAGGTTTCTTCTAAAACAAAATGATTGACTTGACAATTGCAAACGGATTCATTGGACTATTATTATGGGAATGGGAATGGTAATGGTAATGTTAATAGGAATGAAAATGAGAATATTATTATGTTTGGTTACTCGACGGACTAGGAACGGGTTTGGGAATAAAAATGATTTGTGTCTTTACCATTATGCTTTCAATTACCAACCATGGATTTTGGATCTATGGTGTGGGTAAGTAGGCATCTATGTTAGGTAAGGATGGCAAATAAGAGAAATGGAGGGTTGACCATTACAACATTGTAATGGGCATTCATAGGGTGTTGAAAAGGAATGTCCATCACAATAAAATTTGTAATAATCATTTTCATTATACCATTTTTATACCAAACCAAACACATGAATGACTTAAACCATTGTAATGGAAACCCATTCCATTGAACAACTAAACATGTCCTTAGAATACAAGAGAAACAATCTTCTTTTTCCATTTTTCTTTCGACTTTTACTCCTCGCCACATTTTCCAAATTGTAAGATAAAATTATCTTACCTTTCTTGTCTAGTGAATCTACATGCCCGATAACTACGTTTGACTCATAAGAGGGAGAAATAGTTAGACAATTATTTTTTCATCGACCAATAACAACTTATGATCTGAATCCATTGTTCGGTAGCAAAAAAGAAGAAGATAGAAAAGATACGTGAAGTTACCTCAGCATCATCAATGATGTCTTCTTGCAGCCAGCCAGGTCAGATATATGCCACTGTTGTAGGTTTGTTGGCAATCCAAAGATCCTCGTAACACTGAAATAATCCCCATTCCCCAAGAACCAGATTACCAATTGACATTTGCTGTAGATGAAAATCTTTGGATTGGTCGGTCCATTTGCTGCTCACAAACAAAACTTCTAGTCACATAAAAAAATAATATGTTTTATCATGAAAAGCTCGGAAAAAATTAATTTACAGTAATCATTAATATTAATAAAATACTTAGGCCTTTCTTTGACTCCCCGTGGCAACGACCGGTCCCAAGCCTGGATAAAGAAGGAGGGTTGGTGTTAGGCTTGTGACAGCTATCTAAAAAAAAAAACTCGTCACATCCCTTTTCATGGAATTTGATTCAAAAAGATTAATGCAGAAAGATAGGACGCCCCCCGCTATAAGCGACGCGTTGCACCTACGCTCAGGTGTAGTGACAAATGAGCAAGGCGTGTTGCAACGGCGCCCGGCTGTAGTGTTAAATAGGCAAGGGTTCTCGCATCATTTCGGACGGGGGTGGATAAAGAAGCTAATCCTGGTTAGAGATAGAATGATTAGATTAGCCTCTTGGAACATAGGAACCTTGACGGGTAAGTCAATAGAATTAGTGGATGGCCTACGTAGAAGGAATGTAAACATAGTTTGTTTTCAAGATACAAAGTGGAAGGGAAACAAGGCTAAAGATTTAGGAGGAGGGTTCAAACTCTTCTATTCTGGTAAAAATGAAACTAGGAACGAGGTGGGAAGAGTGGTAAATAAAGTTTTTAACGATGCAGTAGTCGACGTTAGGAGGTTTTGGAATAGAATCATAAGTATTAAATTAGCTTTAAACCTAGAGATAGTGCATGTTCACTACAAAAAAAAGGCCTTTAGGGACGTAGTCAAAATTGTCGCTATAGACAACATTTCGTTGCCATAAATATTGGGCAACAAAATATTCGTCGCGCAAAGGTTGTCACCACAGCTCTGTCTCGCAAGCCTTTGCGCGACGAAAAAAAATCGTCGTCGCTACAAAATCCTTTTTGCGCGACGACACCACAGCTCTGTCTCGCAAGTCTTTGCGCGACGAAAATAAGCTTCGTCGCTACAAATGCCTTTTTGCACGACGACACCACAGCTCTGTCTCGCAATTCTTTGCGCGACGCAACTAAATCTTCGTCGCTACAAAAATCCTTTTTGCGCGACGACACTCTCGCAAATCTTTGCGCGACGAAAATAAATCTTCGTCGCTATGAAATCCTTTTGCGCGACGACACCAAAGATCGTTGCATAAGGGTGCGTCGCGTAATACTGTTTTGCGCAACGATAATTTCGTCGCAAGAAATAGAATTTTTCTTCGTGCAAAATATACTTACGCGACGATCCCTTTCGTCGCATTAAACTTTGTCGGCATAACTCAATCGTGACGATCCCTTTCGTCGTGTTAGACTTTGTCGGCTTAACTCAATGGTGACGAACCTTTCATCGCCCAAGATATTCTTTACGCGACAACAATATTCGTCACTCTAATGTTGTCACACAGGTTACGTCGATCCAAACACGCTTGATCTATTCTTATGCGATGAAAATTTTTGTCGCTTAAAGTTCTGTTTAATAATTTTGAAATCTTTTAATTCAAATATTTATTTTAATTAAATTTGAAATATTTATTAATTGAATCGTCTCACGCATAGAAAGGTTTGGCTAATTTATTTAAATACTATTAACTTTACAAATTAATAATGTAAAATCATAATGTATCCATTACAAATTAAAATTTTAAAACCGTACTGTATAGTTACAAATTTAAAAAACACATCAGTACATTTTTTAGGGATGTGGAGGCTGATGATGGTTTGTCGACAGTAGCGGGAGGCTCGACAAATTAATCCCTAACTGCTGGAGAGCCCCTAATAACATACTCCACCTAGTTGCCTCTTGTGTTTGTCGTTCCCCCTCCCGGGCCTCTCGGGCCTCCCTCTCCGCCTCACGCGGTTTGGCAGCATTTAACTCATTCTGTAATTCCTCCACTTCGACTGTAATGATGAAACGATTCCGGCTGAGCGCTGCGAAGCTGAAGATGAGGTGTTGACCTCACGTACTTTAGTTTTTCCCATCCCTCGAACAATCTTTCTGGGTCTTGGACCTAGCGATTCCAATGTCTCCGTCAAAATATGTAATCCTGCATCAGGATTGTCCATTGTGAGCTGTTCCAACGGAGTTCCCGGAGGATGCTGCGAGGCCACTCGCTCCATGTAGGCATCCCGCCTCTCCACCATCGTTTCATTGATTAAAAAATTTATTAAAAATTAATAACTTTTAAAACAACAGAAGTGACAACATGCAAAAAATGCAAAGAATAAAAATTACATGCAACTTCACGGCCACCTCATTGCCAGGTAGTGCATAAACATCCTTGAACATGTCGATTTCTGGGAATTTTGAACCCTCCTACAAAACATTGTTAAAATAATAAACCAACTAATATAAACATTTAATTGAATGTATTGACTAAAAATAAAATAATGAAACATGAGTTCACTTACTAGACGTCGTTCCTCCACCCTGTAAGAGAAGGGCAATGAACCAGAGTGATGTAAAATTTTCTTTTGACGTCGGTTCGCCTTGTTCGCCTCAGATCTTTTCTGTATAATTATTCAAAATATATATTAAACATATGCATTATTACATATATAAAAATAAATATGTTTATTTTAATTAAATAAAACGTTAATGCTTACCAGAAATGTGGGAGTTCGAAAATGATCGCACAACCACACCCACTCATTAGGCCTATGCTCCAATTTGATTGGGGGTTGTGTCTTAGCACTATCCACATCAGAAAACGTTTGGAAGTATCGATGGAAATCATGCTTCCAATTCCTGTATCGATCCACGCACGTACCGGTGATATATTCATGAATGTTTGGATCATTTATGTCAAACTCAAAGTTAACCTGAAATTTTAAATAATATTTATTAGAGAATATTAAGGCCAAAGAGATAAGTTATACCAAATCATGTAAAAATACAAGCATAAACATGCAAAACCTTCAAAACTTTCTGCATTATAAAGATTTTAATTATTAAAACTTACTGTGAGCGCGTCCAACACCTCGGCCTGCGTCTCGGGCTTGACCTCACTCCAAGATGAGGATGTCATCGGGCAATGGTTGCGAATGATTGCACCGATGTCATGCACCAACAAGCTATTAATCTTCGCCGATTGCGAGCGACAATGACTAGGATCCCACACTACGGGAATGCGTGTGTTAGTGGTTCGTGTGATCCTTTGAGATTTTAGTTGTCTACAGGGCCCCCTCGTTTTCTTTGCTGTTGTAAAAAAAAAAATTCAATTTGCCGAATATGATGATGAAAACTTAAGTTTATTACCTCTAGGGAGCTCTCCATCTCCTTGGGAGGAGGGGTTTACATCCCCGGGCATGGTTACAGTCTCGAGTGCAATCTCAGGAGACGCTGATTGACGATTTGTTCGGCTGACGCTTCGTCGAGTGAGAACTTGAGGAACTAATCCAGACGATGAAGATTGATCAACTACCGGAACATTTGATCCATGTGCCGGTGGAGTACTGATAGAAACAGCCCTTGTAGCGGGAGCATTAATGGTGGAATGAGCTACGTTGGGCGGAGGAGCGGTGACCAAACTACTATCAGCAACAATTACGGACCTACGTTTTCTTGTTATCAAAGAAGCCATCTGAACCAAAATAATAAAAAACACAACACAACAATTACAAAGTAACATGAAGACAAAGTAAATAGATGCAATCAGTGGAAGATCGTATAAAACAATACATTAACTATACAATGTATAATGAAGGAGAAAACTTGAATTTCATAAGGTTCGGGAAGAAAACTGGATAAATGGGGAAGAAGAACAAAGAAAATTTTAATTTCAACAGCAAATGTAGAGGAGATATAAATGTACATGTCTAGCATTTTATATGCAAATGTAAATCTCTACGATGAAGTTCAGGAAGAACTAAAGGAAGCAGCAATATTGCGAATTGCAGCATTTTCAGAAATTTACTGTCAGAAATTGATCCAGAAAATTTACTGTTAGAAATTGATCCAGAAATTGATATGCTCATGATCAGAAATTGATATGCTCACCGTCAGAAATTGATCCAGAAATTTATTGAATTTGCTCACTGTAATACAATTTGTATCTCTGTCAGAAATTTTACTTACTGAGTTTGCTTACTGAATTGAACCAGAAATTTGCTTACTGAATTGATCCAAAAATTTTACTGTTAGAAATTTTACTGTTGTATCTTGGCTCATTGCACACAGGGCATGCATCCATCCCTTCAATTTCCTTATAAAATAATGCACAGTTGTATTTGCAAGTATGAATCTTTTGATACCCCAAACCAAGACCATTCAACAATTTCTGCGCGTTACGATAATCCTCAGGCAAAATGTTTTCCTTCGGAAGCATCCGCTTCATAATTCCCATTAAATGAGAAAAACACTTATTCGACATATGATGTTTCACTTTGCAATGCATCAACTCCACAATGGCAGTAAGCAGGGAGAACTCTGTGCAACCGGGGTATAATGCTTGTTGGGCTTGTTTCAACAGTCTTTCATAGTTTTCTAACTCTTCACTTTGCAGCATGTTGGGAGGTACGGTATCTCCTACCATATCAACAATGACATCTTCGTTCATCGATGCATATGGATAAGCGTCATTTATTATACCCATAACTTGGTCATTATCATTCATGGACGTTTCATCAATGTGCGGCACAAGTGGCTGGGAATTCGATGAAGTAGAACCAAATTCTCATTGCTCCCCATCATAAATCCACCTCGTATAATTCAGAATCATCCCATACCTCGCCAAATGATATCGAACCATATTGAATGTCTGCCACAAACAATTGTTACAACATTGACACGGACACTTGATATGATTCGTCGTACCAGTGACATGTGCCCTTGCAAACTCAATGAAGCTCTCGATCCCATTTAAATATTCATCACAGCATTTGTCCTGATTTTGTATCCACTGTCTTTCCATTACGCCTGTTTTCAGTTTATAAACAAAACATGAGAATTAAAGAGAGTTAACGACACTAATGCGATTAGGTTTCAATGTGGAAACTTTTCAGCAGCATCTCAATTACAATTCTTCAAGTCGACGATGTAGATATTATTAATTAATAAATATCTAGTATGCACTCAAAAAACAATGTGAGACACTCCCAAAAATCCACATGATAGCAACCTAATTTCATGAAATTTCAAAAAATAAAAAAATTAGCAATTTCCTCACCGTTTTCCAAGTGAAAGAGAAAGAAGATTGGAGGTGTGGCCGGCGCCGGCAACACAAAGAGAAGACGAAGCCTAATTGAGTGCTGGAAGCTTGGAGTATATAGTGAGAGAAATCAATCGAGCAGAGAAAAAGAATAAAATGAGAGGAGAAAATAGTGAAAAACGCAGACCTGATTATTATAATTCGTGGAGAAGATGAACAGGTCAGAGCTTGTGCGACGAACCTGCTCGCTTTAAGCGACGAATCGTTGTTGGGAATACTTTATGCGATGAAGCTTTCCAATTCGTCGCGACATGTATCTTCAGGCGACGACAAAGTTTGTCGCCCTAGGATGTTTTAGGCGATGAACCGACTCTCTTTAAGCGACGAAGGGTTCCTATTCGTCGCGTACGCTATCTTTAGGCGACGACGACGTTTGTCGCCCTAGGATGTAAGACTTTAGGCGACGCAGCTTTACAATTCGTCGCGTAAGATATCTTCAGGCGATGATTAAGTTTGTCGCCCTAGGATGTTTTAGGCGATGAACCGGCTCTCTTTAAGCGACGAATCTTTGTTGTGAGTACTTGATGTGATGAAGGGTTCCTATTCGTCGCGTACGCTATCTTTAGGCGACGACGAAGTTTGTCGCCCTAGGATGTAAGACTTTAGGCGACGCAGCTTTCCAATTCGTCGCGTAAGATATCTTCAGGCGACGACAAAGTTTGTCGCCCTAGGATGTTTTAGGCGATGAACCGGCTCTCTTTAAGCGACGAATCTTTGTTGTGAATACTTGATGCGACGAAGGGTTCCTATTCGTCGCGTACGCTATCTTTAGGCGACGACGACGTTTGTCGCCCTAGGATGTATCTTTGTTGGGAAGACTTTAGGCGACGCAGCTTTCCAATTCGTCGCGTAAGATATCTTCAGGCGACGACAAAGTTTGTCGCCCTAGGATGTTTTAGGCGATGAACCGGCTCTCTTTAAGCAACGAATCTTTGTTGTGAATACTTGATGCGACGAAGGGTTCCTATACGGCGCGTAAGCTATCTGTAGGCGACGACGACATTCGTCGCCCTAGGATGTATTTTTGTTGTGAATACTTTAGGCGACGAAGCTTTCCGCTTCGTCGCGTAAGATATCTTTAGGCGATGACAAAGTTTGTCGCCTAGGATGTTGTTCAAAGTGGCAAATTGTAGGCGACGAAGGCTTCTGGTGCGTCGCGTAAGCTATATTTAGGCGACGAAATAGTGTGTCACCCGAGGATATTAAAGTTGGTTGTTTAAAGTGGTCGACACGTAGCCCTAGGTATTTTAGGGTGACGAAATATTTGGTTTTAAGCGACGACACGTTGTCGCATATTAGTTATGCGACGAAGGCTTTAACTGCGTCGCGACAGAGGTTATGACGCGACGAAACCTCTCGTCGCGTTAAGTAGTTAGCTATTTTTTGTACTTGCGTGACAATATTAAATATGTCGTCACGCCATGATAATTTTGAGCGACAAAACTTCCCTCGTCGCGCTACGAGTCGTCGCAAAAGGGGATTTTTTTAGTAGTGGTTATTAGTGCGTATGCACCCCAAGTGGGTTTAAATGAGGAGACTAAGAGGGGTTTTTGGGACTCTTTAGAGGAGTTAGTTATTGGGATTTTCGATAGGGTTTTCCTAGGCGGAGATTTGAATGACCATGTTGGTAAGGATAAAGTTCGGTATGAGATGGTTCATGGAGATCAAGGCTTTGGGGATCGAAACACTATGGGGATTTTTATTCTAGATTTTGCTTTAGCTAAGGATTTTGGGATCGTGAATATTTTTTATAAGAAGAGGGAAGATCACTTGGTGACCTTTGCGAGTGGGCACAATAAAAGTCAAATTGATTATTTTCTTGTTAGGAGACACGATTTAGGTAGGTGTAAAAATTGTAAGGTTATACCAGGGGAATGTCTGACAAACCAACATAGGTTGTTAGTCCTCGATTTTTGTCTTAAGAGCAGGGGTTGTATTGCTAAAGAACATGTTAGACCGACAATTAAGTGGTGGACCTTACAAGGAGATGTGTGCCAAAAATTTTGAAAAAAATATTTTGGGTGGACAGTCAATTTTAGAAGGTTGGGAGAATCTAGAACCAAAGGATAAGGCTAGTAGTGCGAATCTTTTTGAATATTTGGCAAACCGAATAAGAAGATGTGCAAAGGAAAAGTTAGGAGAGGCCAAAAGATGAGGTGTATATGATAAGGAGACATGGTGGTGGAACCCTAATGTGCAACAAACCATTACGAAAAAGAAAAAATGCTTTAAGGAGTGGAAAAAAGATAGATGCCTAAAGTCTTATAAGCTTTATAAGCAAGCTAAGAAATTGAGTACTAAAGCAGTATGAGAAACTAAGAAGAGAGCATATGATGATCTGTATAATAGGCTAGGTACAAAGGAATGGGAGAAGGATATTTTCAAGATAGCTGAAGCTAGAGAACAAAAAACTAAGGACTTGAGTCATGTTAAGTGTGTTAAGCATGAGGATGGAAGAATTTTAATGCAAGATAAAGCTATTTTAGATAGATGGAAGGATTACTTTTAAAACCTACTCAATGGAACACATGTAGGAGAGTTAAACTTGGAGGGGTGTTTCACAGGAAGGGAGACATCGTGTATTCCATCGCAGAGTTAGTGCCACAGAAGTGAGAGAAACTTTTAAAAAGAATGAAGACAGGGAAGACACTTGGGCCGAATGATATACCAATTGAAGCGTGGAAATGTCTGGGAGAAGTTGGGATTTAATGGCTAACTAAGCTCTTTAATAGAATTTTGGAAACTAGAAAAATGTCAGATTCATGGAGGCACAACATTGTGGTACCGAATTATAAGAACAAATGGGATATTCAGAATTGCTCGAATTATAGAGGGATAAAGTTTGAGTCATACGATGAAACTTTGGGAGAGGGTTATAGAACGAAGACTTATGAGTTTAACCACGGTTTCAGAGAATCAATTTGGATTTATGGTGGGTAGGTCTACTACGGAGGCCATCTTCCTGCTTAGGCAAATTATAGAAAAATATCGAGAGGAACGTAAGAATTTGCATATGGTTTTTATTGATTTGGAAAAAGCTTACGATAGGGTCCCCAGGGAGTTAATTTGGTGGGTGCTTGAAAGGAAGAAAATGTCTCAATGTTATGTCGATATCATTAAGGATATGTATAAATGGGTTGTAACAAGTGTTCGCTCAGTGGGTGGGATGTCCAGTGAATTTTCAGCTTCAGTAGGACTGCATCAAAGGTCGGCCTTAATACCATATCTCTTTGCTTTGGTCATGGATGAGTTGACGAGACATCTGAAAGAAGATATACCTTGGTGCATGTTATTTGCAGATGATATTGTCTTAATTGATGAGACTAGTGAAGGTTTAGGTCAGAAATTATATAAGTGGCGGGAGGCTTTATAGAGTAAGGGTTTTAGAATTCGTCGTTCAAAGACAGAGTATCTAGTGTGCAACTTTAGTTGTGAATCACGAGGGAGGAGTAATGCAATTGAGATCGAAGGTGTGGAGGTCCCAAAGTGTGAGACTTTTCGATATCTGGGATCTATAATTCAAAAGAATTGGGCTATTGGAAAAGATATAGACCATAGGATTAAAGTTGGTTGGCTGAAATGGAGAATGACGTCAGGAGTATTATGCGATAGAAGGATGCCTGCAAGGCTAAAAGGGAAATGCTATAAGACAATTGTTCGACCAGCCATGCTACATGGTTCAGAATGTTGGGCTACTACGGGACAACATACGCATAGGATGGCAGTAGCAGAAATGCGTATGATAAGGTGAATGTGTGGTAAAACCCGTAAGGATAAAATTAGGTATGAAAGAATTAGGAGACACTTAGGTGTAGCGCCCATAGAGGACAAAATTAGATAAAGACGTTTAACTTGGTTTGGTCACGTGCCGAGGAGACCAAATACGACGCCAATTAGAAAATGTCTAGATTGACAAGTTAATGGAGGGTGTAGACGGAGGGGACGACCGTTGAAAACTTGGATGAAGGCCGTGAATGAAGACACCATTGAGCTTGGATTAGGCGAGTATATGTGGAAAGACCGCATTGCTTGGATAACCAAAATCCATGTAGCCGACCCCAAAAATATCAGGAATGGACTTTGATGATGATGATGACTTAGGCCTTTCTTTGTTCTATTTCTATATAATAAATTGGGATAATTGCAATTTTCCTCCTATAATATATGCCATATTCAGCTTTGTCCCTAATTAACATTCATATTGCAGTTTTCCCTTAAGACTAATAGTCAACGTGCCTTGACCGTCTGTTTTCATAGCAGATTACCAAAATACCCTTTAAAAATTAAAGGCTGAGATTGAATCTTTCGTATCTCGAACATCTCATCTCGAGGAAAATCCTAAGGCCAACTAAAATAGTAATCGTATCTCGAGGAAAATCTAACAGTTGATTTTAAAACATCTTTCATCTAAAAGAACTCATCTCGAGAAAAATCTAACGGTCCAAATTTAATCGTACACACATCCCTAGGTAAATCTAACAGTCTAAATTTAATTATGCACGCATCTTGAGAAAAATCTAACGGTTTGGCACACATCTCGAGGAAATCTGGTGATTCAACACGTATCTCAAGGAAACCTGATGGTTCATATTTATTCTTGCACGCGTATCGAGGGGAAATTTAAAGTTTGAATAATTTTTAATTTAAATTTCCCCTTGAAATAAATTTGAATTTAATTTTGCCCTATGAAACAGAATAGACCTGAGCGATGAAGGAGGAGGGAGGAGAAGGAAGGAAGAAGTAGAGGAATGAAGCACTAACTTTATTATAGGGGTTGTGAAATAGAAGAGAAAGGAGGAGGAAGGAGGAGAGATGAGGAGGATAAATGAGGAAGTGGAGGAACGAGGAAGATGAGGGAGGATGAAGGGGGTGGTGGTGGCGAGACTACGAGATACAAAATTTTCTTGATCTTTTATCAGGTCTGTTCTGTTTTAGGGAACAAAATTAAATTAAATTTATTTTATGGGATTAAGTTATTGCCAGTAATTTATATATGGGGGCAATTTATTCAAACTTCAGTTTTTCTCGAGATGCGCACACAAATAAATCTGAACCATCAGATTTCCTCGAGATACTTGATGGGCCTTCAGCTTTTCCTCAAGATGCATGCTAAATCGTGAGATCTTCCTCGAGGTGTGTGCTGAAACGCCAGATTTCCTCAGGATGCGCGATGAATCATTAGATTTTCTTGAGATGCGTGCATAATTAAATATGGACTGTTAGATTTTCCTCGAGATAAGTTCTTTAAGATGAAATATTTTTAAAATCAACTGTTGGATTTTTCTCGAGATACGATTACGATTTCAATCGGGCCTTAGGATTTTCCTCGAGATGAAATGTTCAAGATACGAAAAATTTAATCTCAGCCTTTGATTTCTTAGGGGTATTTTAGTAATCTACTTTGAAAACATACGGTCAAGGCACGTTGACTGTTAGTCTTAAGGAAAAAGTGCAATATGAATGTTAATTGGGAGCAATGTTGAATATGACATATATTATAGGGAAAAATTGCAATTAACCCTAATAAATTTGACATAACTATAAAAAAAAAAGTATCAAAAAGGAATGGGCGAGACAGTGAAGGAGGAAAACACTAAGAAGGTGTTTGTTTTTTGTTCTAAATAGACTTAGAATTCTTAATAAGAAGTGAGACACTTTAAAAAGAGTGTTTGTTTTAATTCTGATTGGAATTTGAAGCTCTGATTGTATGCAACTCTACTATATAATAATTATACTAATTACTAAATAATCAATCATTCTTAACCATGAGGTAGTGCAACATTTACTGATCAATGCTTAAAATACCGGATAACAAAGTAACTTATCCCATGGTTCCATGTGTTCGCACCAATTATTTATCTATTTAAAATGCTACTAGTTTTCAGCGAAAATTTCACAATTATATTCAAACAAAAGGGTGTTGCTTTAACCAACCCCCGGAGAAACAACCACTAGTTCAATAGCATATAAAAGGTTGACATTAAATATTACAATTCCTATCTTCCACAAGCTTACATGGCTTTTTTCACTTGCTCCATTTTTGTTTACGGAACTGCATCCCATTTTGTCTTTGTTCTTGGCTCCGAAGGAATGTCTAGGGATGGCAACGGGGCGGATTTAAGCAAATCCATCCCCACCCCGCTGAGGATTGCGGGGCTCAAATCCGCCCCGCATATCCATTTATTAGTATTTTTTAAAACCGTCCCCGCTCCAGACGGATTTGCGGATATCCGCCCCGCCCCGGATATCGGCATAAAGTAGGTTTCTTAGTGGGTTTTGAATCCCCGCCCCACCCGATCTGCCCCACCTGACAATACAATTTTTACAAAACAACAACAGGGAATTTCAGGGTTTCTTCGGTTTTAGTTTTAGTTTCAGTTTTTTTTTAAATGGTTTAATTAATACTTACTTTAGGGATAAAGGTATTATAGTAATTTGAGCAGTATAAACGGATATCCGCGGGGCGGATATGGCGAAAATCGTATCCGCCCCGAATAGTCAACGAATATTGTTTGGATACCCGAAATCACCCGAAAACCCATTCAGCCATATCACAGTCCACCCCTTGGGTGCCCAACGTCTTCGTTGGCACACTTTTGACTGGGTCAGGTTCTGATATCATTCTGTCACGAACCAAACCATAAAGTACTATATTGTTTGTTTTGGGCCCTAGGCACGCATGGCTTTAAAACGTATAATACCTTCTAGATCCAAACTTGCACATATATAGCACATCTCCATTCCTCACCAGATGATGTAAGACAATAATCTGTCCTTTGTAGCTTAATAACTCTCTTGGAATCCATGGCTCTTGGGTTTCTCTTGCACCCCCCCCCCCCCTCAGGTCCGCCCACACAAGGGTATCATGGGACATCTGGATCGGTTGCCCCTTAGTCGGAGCAGGTTCTTGACCGCAGTCCTGTCTGTCTTTGGGGGATGATCCTCGTCATCTCTTAAGTTTCCATCCCGGCCAGCTCTCTGCTCCTCCACGAGGAGATTCTAGCTTTTTTGGACACTCTCTCGAGCGTCCTCTTGGGTCTTGGACCTCCCCAAATTTTCGCCGTTCTCGGATGACTGTTGTCGATCCTGGGTAAGCTTTTCTACTACCCGCAATAGATGATTTATGTGGAACAGGATCTGATTTATGCTAGGATCATCCGTGGCTACCTCAGTGGCTGGGGCATGCACTGTTCTGCTTATTCGATCGGATTGATTTGGCCCTGTGGTTGGGCTTCCCTGACCAAAGCATTGTTTGGCTCAACACTGTTGTTGTGGGCTCGAGATCTGTAGTTGGTGACCATGTCTAAATACTCTACTGGATAGAAATAGCTTATATGTTTGTTTCAAGGAAAACTTATCGTTCTCCTCATGGACATCGCCAAACTGATGCGTCCAAATCCGTCTTTGTTAACCTCAAACGTGCAAGACGATCGACGGTGAGGGTTGACCTACGCCACGTGTACGGTTGTGATAGGGTGACTGTTCGATGTATCATCAAACACCAATCGAAATCTTTCTTTGGCAATGAAACTCTCACGACCGATGAAACTGTTCCAGCAAGACGACCATTGGAATATTGGAGTTTTAAATTTAAAGAAAAAACAAGAAAAGCGAAGCGAAGGGCGGAGATATAAGTGTTGAGATCGGTTGGTTTGCGTTACTTTCATGCAATTTTCTAAATTTGGAATTTATGGATACGGATTCCGACCAGTTCCAATAACCTATGTGCATCGACAACCTTCTATTTGTGTCACCGCACCATTATTTCCACCTCTACCACCACAATTCCTAATGAATTGCTTTGAATTGTATCAGCAGCCACAAATACAGGATTAATTGCTAGATGTTCAAGAATTAACTTCATGTTTCCTGTAGAGAATGAATAATCAGGACATGATTATATTTAAAAATAAATAAATAATAAAATCCAAGGACATACATTGTGATCAGTAATTCTATCTATATTTAAAAATAAATAAATAATAAAATCCAAGGACATACATTGTGATCAGTAATTCTATCTAAAGGGGCATCTATATATGCAATTTCTTTCTTCTTCGGAATCCACAAACTAACTGCTTGTTCAGCAATGCACCGTTATTTACATTGCAGAAAGTATACCTTCCATCTTCCAATTTATTGCCTTTGTGTTAATCTTCCACCCATTGATGTTTTCACTGTAGTTACTATTTGCGGTGACTTGAGAATCATTGTCGTCCTGTTTGATGCTTGCTCACGTAATTTTGCCTCCTCCTGTTGGCAACGAGCGTGATAACCTTTCATACCTACTGCTGGTAACACTGTCTTGGATCGAACAAGTTTAACATCGTCCCACTTATTGTCATCAGTATACGAGTTTGGATCAGGCAATGGTATCTCAGTAGCAGCATTGTTAAAGTTGGCCGAATAACGAGCTTTTGCAGTCATGAAAGCGTCTCTAGCAGCGGAATCATCCCATAACATCACGTTCTTGTGCTCAACATTCCTCGATTCAGCATTCTGCCGCGCCTCAACAACTTTCTCCAACGGAATTCTGCACTCTTTTGTGTAGAATGTCTTTTCCCACAAAGGCATTTCACTTAACTTTGGTGATTTCTCTAAATTTAATTGACGGTATTGGTTTCGATTTCTTCTCCAGTAACTACTCATGTCTCCCCAAATCATGGCCAGATAGATCAATCTAGCATGAACGAATCTGTGCTTTGTTTGCAATTCTCTCAAGTATAAATAGATGCTGTAGAACAACTAAGACAGACATTAAGGAAGATATTTTCCTGGCTTGAATAGGAAAGGTGTTAGTATATCACCCTGTACCTCAAGTTAATTAGTATCTTTCCTTGTTTGGATCAAATTAAATCAACACTTTGATTTCCTTTTTGTTTCCAAGTCCTACTTTCCTAATTACTCTCAGGCATTCTATTCCTTTAAGAATTGAGACTTCAATCCCATCGTGTCTAGGGAGCCTAGTTTCTTATTTGTTGAGATTGATTATATAAATCACAATTTTAATAGACTAAATTCAAACTAAAATAAAGTAAATTGAAAAATAATAAAATAAATTAGACAAACAAACAGTGATCAAATCCATGGATTGTAATTTTGTTTTAGGAGATAATTTTGATACGATGATGTATTTGTAAGGTCTTTTCTTCAATTAGAGGTTAGTATGAATATTGAACCATAACTATGTAATCCTATTCAAAATAGATTTACGCTCCCGAGTTGAATCATAATGACTTACTTCAATTTTGACTCTATCGTCTGGAGAGTTCACACGACTCTCATAATGTCATGCAAACTATATATTATATAAAATTACTTATATAACAAAATTTAAATAGAAAATTACAGTTATAATGGGTTAAAATATGCAAAAATTGAGATTGGCTTGACGGAGAAATGAATATTTCTTATTTTCAAAGAAATTTTGGTAACTTTAAAAAAGATATATTTTTTCAAGCCGGGTCTCAAGATCCCGGGGGTTTTGACATTGGAGATGTCCTAGGAATTATGTGAGTAAATCTTTTTCTCCCTCTCTAATCCATTTTACATTACGTGTTAGAAGATTTTGTTATCTTCTCTGACGATCCAAATTTTGCAGTAAACATATCGCTGAATTGGTAGACGCAGCGAGCTTAGACAAGAACACAAAGAACAAGAAACGTATGTCACTACTGGTGCGTTCCAACCCCAATTCATGCTTCTCTGTTTATTTTCTTGCACTCATATTGTTTGATGATATATCTCTTGTGAACTCAATGGGTAAAACACATCGACCTAAGAACATAATGTCCATTTAGTTACCAATATGAATTTTCTTGATCTAACGTGTGTGAGTATTTGGTTTGTGTAATAAACTTTTCTTTCTTTGCATACATATCTATACAATGGGACGTTTTTTGTCATCTTGTAGTTATAATAAACAAAGCTCCATCTAGAGATGTACATTTGGAGGGGACATTGATGGGGTTAACAAAGATGGAATCTGAGTATATCCATCCAGAGTGATTCTAACTGTCGAGGGAATCAAGAACCGGCCCTCCATCCCTACCTCGCGCGTTTCTTCGCTGGTTTCCTCGACACTTAGAATTTCCCATCCATTAATACACGAGCGCTTCTACCTGTCGAGGGAGTGGGCGAGGAAAACAGCGAGGGAGGGAAGGGACCGTCCATCCCCCTCGGGATGTGTGTCGTCATTTTTATGCGCGCATCCTGAGGGGGATGGACGGTCCCCTCTCTCCCTCCCTCGCTGTTTTCCTCGCCCACTTCCTCGACATTTAGAATTTTCGTTAATACACTCGTTTTTGTCTAGTAATATGCACTTTATGTAACCATTCATTATTGAAGAAAGAATATGAGGTTTATTAAAATATGCAAATATTCACATGGTGCCACCTACTCAAGAATGAACATGGGAAATTATTTCTGACAATCCATCAAAATAGACCGATTATCACGATCGTACATGTGGCAGAGAATATCTATCATGAGGATATGGTGTCCAATCTGTTGGGTCCGCTCATAAAACCCAAGAAGAAAAAAACCAATTACAGAGGCCCGAACAAGCCTACTAATGACAAGATATAAATGAGGCCCGAACCGAAGCCCGAACCGAAGCCCGAATAAATCAAAGCCCGAATCCATGCCAGACACAAGTTCTCTCATAAAGAAGATGAATGTTGCACCAAAAAGAGTTGTGGAGGGAGTTACGCTTCCACGGACGCATCTCCATTAAGGAGGAGACTGTTATGAGAAACATCTCATTCCGTTGCGCCTCACATGCTTAAGTCACGCAGATAATTAACCGCGATCATTATAAAAGGTAAAAGGAACATTCGATACAGTTATGCAACTTTAAATGAGTTTTGTCCAGATTTACTTCCTTCTTCAAACAGAGTTGCTGACTTATGCATCGGAGTGCCTTCGACCACAAAAAATGTGGTCATTGGCAGTTTAACATCTGTTTTGCATGTCAAACTCACAGGAAGATGATTTTTGGACGCATCAGTTTGGCGTCGTCCGTGGGGAACGATGAGTTTCCTTTCCAAAACAAAAATTCAATAACAAAGTTCACTGAGACTTGGTTAACAATCAAAAAACTATCAAGATCAATGGAACACTCCACGAATCCTTAATCTGGCGGTGAACAAAACAACATGTCGCCTAACATCAATTTAGTGACAGCCGTCGAATTAACCACACCTGTTAGAAGAGAGCTTCAACAGGTAACAATTCAGATGTCTCTGACATCTTGGGAAATCCCCTTGGATCCCCGAGTAGAGATGTTTATGGCTTAGATGAACCACGTAATCAAGATGGTAGGTAGAATCATCCAAGACCTAGAGGGCAACAAACCTCAATAAGAAATCGTTTAGCTTAAGAGACATCGGACCAATAATAGTTATGGATTTAATCAAGAGAAGTTCGGAAAACTACAACCAAAAATCCTAAATGCGAAAAATCGTCTGCGATCTTGATAGTGAGTCGAAGCGAGATCCTTAAAGCTATGACAAGAAGGGAAGATGTCAAATAGCCACAAAAATTGATAGGAGATCTGAAGAAGCGTTGCAAGAACAAATATTGCCTCTTTCACAACGATTACAGCCACGATACT
Source organism: Berberis vulgaris (assembly GCA_963556465.1). Taxonomy (NCBI): domain Eukaryota; kingdom Viridiplantae; phylum Streptophyta; class Magnoliopsida; order Ranunculales; family Berberidaceae; genus Berberis; species Berberis vulgaris. The sequence goes on from OY747135.1 coordinate 11,427,536, forward strand.
GAAGATTGTCATAGTCTGAAGGACGAGATTGAACGCCATATCAGAGAGGACGACTCGGATAATTTATCAAACTAGAGGATGAAACAATCATCTCAAGGGAGTGAGCAAAGGAGACAATATACGTCTTGCACGGTGTAGCTGGAGAAAATGAGCAATCCAATTGATCCCGAAAGCGTATAGTCAGATACCTGCGGGCAAAGATCAGATTCCAAGAACTGTCTGCACAACGTGCTCCTCTAACTTTCTCGAACGAAGATGCAGACGAGGTTAATTTCCCGCACAATGATGTTTTAGTGATCTCGATCATGATAGCTAAATGAAAAATCAAAAGGTTGTTGGTCGACACTGGCAGCTTGGCCAACCTCCTATACCTGACAGCTTTCCGAAGGATGCAGTTCACCAATGAGATGCTTTCACGTAGCGATCAATCTATGGTGGGTTTCAGTGGCGAACAATGTCATCCGTTGGGAATGATTCAACTACTGGTCGAAGCAAGAGAGACAGGAAAACAACGAGTATTATTGACAAACTTCCTTGTCGTCGATGCTTCTGCTGCGTACAACATGCTACTCGGGAGACTATGGATATACAAAATGGGCGCAGTATCATTAGGCAGATAGAGCACTCTCATATATACTAACTGCTTTGTGTTAATTTTGATGGTTCAACTTCAAATAACAGATGGGATAGATTGAGCGTTCACTCTGGGGGCTAACAGATTGGGAGAAAGATGAAGCTTTCATAGAAACAGGGAAGAGGGAGTTGCTTTCTGGAGCCATTATCACCAAAGAGATGTCAACTCTTAGATTTTTTCCTTGACAATGATAAGAACTGTTATAAGTTTCCACTTTACGGTCCAAAAAAAAAAAACATCGAGCTGGATTTTTACGCTAACTACGCTAGCAGGGGAAAGCCTCCAACTTTTGATCTACATGTTAATGGCAATTTATGAACTACTGTCAATACTTCTGAACATGGAGATCAAATTTACTTTGAGCCAATTTATCGAACAAGAACCATAGAAGACACATTTGATATTTGTTTGGTAAAAACTAGCTTCTTTCGATGTCCCATTTTTACTATTAGGCAGCGACTACTCCACACCACCATATCCTCTTTCTCACATCACCAATGCGTTTTTTTTTTACTTTCTCACACCACCAATAAATATGGTAAAACCTGAAAAGAAACCAAAAACCAAACAAAAAAACGCAAAAAACCTTTCAAAAAACGCAAAAACGATCTCCTATTTCCCCCAATCACTCGCACTCCTTGCTGCGTGTCGTTCCAAACTCAGCGACCAAACCTCACTTCCTCGCAAAGTTCGTCATCCTCGTCCTCCTCCTCTTCTCCATCTCTTCCTCTTCGCAAAAACCTTAAAATTGCAAAGGGAAATAGGCAAAACCTTTCATCTCTTCGTCGTCCTCCTCATCCTCTTCCCTATCTCTCCCTCATCGGTTGCATTCCACTACATTTCACTTGGAAGAACTTAGTTCATTTCTTTAGATAAAAATGAAAGGGTTTAGTGAAGTTGATGATGTTAGAAATGAAGATATTAAGGGTGAACATGAGGGTAAAGAAGATGATCAATTTAATGAGCAAGGACAATCTTTTTCAATGGAGGTTAAAAAAAAATTCATCTAATTTGCATGTAAATTTTTTTTTTCAAAATAATTGATTGATTATTGTATGATGCATTGGTATATAGGCATTTCTAATGGATGTAATAGATATCGAGATGCCTTTTACGATGTTGACAGCCTAGAGACGAACCATTTAGAGGTAACCGTCATTTTGTTGTTAAGTAAATTAAAATTTTAATTAATATATGAAACTAATTATAAATTGAATCATTATGCAAAATGTTAATGATAATGTTGATGGAAGTAGTGACAATAACAATGAAGAAAGATCATTGATATTGGTAGTCGATGATAGTAAGCTATTTGTTATGGGGAAGGTATGTAAGTTTTTACTTATTTTTTGTTTTCACCATTTTGCATTGTGTTACTTGTTGCTCATTTGTTTGCTGGAAAATTGAACGTAGAGGAGATGATTTATGTGCAGAATATGACGAAGTCCAGTGTGAGCCCTCGCAACATCTTGTCTCGATTGAAAGAGAGGTAATATCTTGACTTTGAAGCATATTTATAATGTATTGTTTCGGCTAAAGGTACTCGAACAAATAGGCAAGATGACTTTGCAATATACTTGATATTCACGTAATTATTACATAATGTATCCCTTAATTTATATTTGTTAGTGTTTAGATTATTATAATGTATTCTAATTATTTCGTTTTCATGTTTTTGTAGGAATTTGAGCGTAAACGATGAAATCGCATTAAGGCGGCAATTCGAGGAATGATCAATTGGTTGGTTCAAATGGCGGTACAAAGTAGCGGGTGACAAGTCAATTATCACATGTCTAAACCTAACCCAAACAAACCTAAATCCACTTAATTTAACCTAAGTCCAAGCCCAAAAGCTGACCTAGAAATCCAAACCCAACCTAACAAGGAGAAAGGATAACCCTATTTAGGCTTCCACTCTCTCTTTTCCTAATACCATCTTTTTTCCTACGTTTCCTTCTTCCTTCTCTCTTTTTCCAGCTACCACGCCACATCCACCCTGCCGGCAATCCTCGCTTGATAGGAGGGCTGGCAACGCGATCACCTCGCCATCACCACCTCCTCCTCCTCTTTCTCTACCATTAGAGCCTCACGTCCTCGCGCACAAAACATGGAGCACCTCCCTATCCTTCTCATTCCTGTTCCGTCACGACAAACAACATCACCAACCACCACCATAAGCTGCCACCTCCTCCACTTCTCTAATCTCTCTCTAGCAGCCAACACAACATCACCGACCACTGAACAACCCATGCACGACACCGTCCAGCGCACCACCACGCCACCTCCTCCTCACCCTGTTTCGCACAACCGCATACCACCATCACAAACAACCAAACAACAAAGCAACAGAGGATTGCAAACGCCGTCACGAACCCCTGTTCATATTTCTGCCACCTCGTTTTCCTTCTTGTTT